>VWZT01001059.1:1907512-1944426 GCA_013397055.1 Pachycephala philippinensis
GCCGTGGGCGGCGGCCGCGGTGCGAGGCGTGGGTGTTCACCGGCTGCTCGGGTGGGTGTGTTCATTCACAAGAAGGTCTCAACGACTGAAAAGCTTAAATGCTTCTTAGCATGGGAATTAAAGCTTTGCTGCTTGTGTGTCTTCCGTCCGTCGCCGTTGCGTGGGAGTGCCGCAGTGTAGTTATCCCAAATATGCTTGTGAGCTCAGGAAATGCCATTTTATAACCAGAATGGAGGCCGCTGAATCACGAAGAATCACAAAATTACAGAATGGTTTGGGTTGGAAGGGACCTTAAAGATATCTCCTTCCAACCCCCTGACATGGGCAGGGACATCTTGCAGCAGGACCGGGTTGCTCAGAGCCCCATCCAGCTTGGCCTTGAGCGCTGCCCAGGATGTGGCAATCACAGCTTTCCTGGGCAACCTGTGCCAGTGCCTCACCACCTTCACTGTAAAGATTTTCTTCCTAATCTTTAATATAAACCTACTCTCTTTCAGTTGGAATCCATTCCCCCTAGTCCTGTCACTACTTCCCCTTGTAAATAGTCCCTCTCCATCTTTCTTGTAAGTTCCCTTCAGGTACTGGAAGGCTGCAATTAGGTGACCCCAGAGCCTTCTCTTTTCCCCGCTGAACAAACCCCATTCTTTCCTTCTAGGAGGTATGCTCCATCCTTCTAACTGTCTTGGTGGCCTCCTCTGGACTCACTCCAACAGGTCCATGTCCTTCCTGTGCTGGGACCCCAGAGCTGGATGCAGCTCTCCAGGTGGGGTCTCACCAGAGCAGAGCAGAGGGACAGAATCCCCTCCCTTGCCCTGCTGCCCAGGGTTCTTTGGATGCAGCCCAGGACACGTTTGGCTTTCTGGGCTGTGAGTGCACATTGCTGGGTCGTGTCCAGCCTCTCATGCACCAGCACCCCCAAATCCTTCTACCCTGAGCTGTTCTTTATCTGTTCATCCCCTGGCCTGTGTTGATACCGAGGGTTGTCTCAACCCAGGTGTAGCACCTTGCACTTGGTCTTATTAAATCTCATTCAATTCCCATGGACCCCCTTCTTGAGCTTGTCCAGGTCCCTCTGGATGGCATCCTGGCATCACTCAGCTTGATGTCATTTGCACACTTGCTGAGAGTGCACTCAATCCTTTTGTTTATATCATTAATGGAGATATTAAATAAGACTTGTCTCAATATGGACCCCTTATGTTGCTCAATAATTCTGTCTAAAACCATAAAATAAGTTTCTGAATTTCCAGGTTAGCACTGCAAACTTTTAATCATCAAGGTGGTTTTTCAGTTGCTGGGGAAGAAAATACTTTAAAGGATAACCATCAAGGTGGATGGATAAAATGACAATGAATAAGGGAGAAGTTCAGTTCATAATACTTCTGCTAAATCTCTACAATAAAAGTTGGCCTCATTAACTTGATAAAAATAAAAAAATGCTTATAAACACCCAAATTATCTCTTGAACAAACAAACAATGTTTCCTTCTATTCCCTTCTGTCATCAAACACTGTATGTAACTACAGAAGGCACAAGAGTTTCAGACAGGTTTGATTTTTCTAGTAGATAGTGTCCCTTTAATGCCGAAGAATCAGACCTTTAATTAAGCTGGAGTGAGGCATGGAGAAGTTTGCTAATAAAGAGAGGACCATAAGGAACTCCAGCTTTTGAAGGGAAAGATAAAAAGAAAAGCCTGAAGGAATATCATTAGCCCCCAGGACCTAATTCTTCCTTTTAAATAAAACCCGGATGCAGACAACAGCTAATGTTAGAATTTGCAAAAGCAGAGGACACAGTCTTAATTTTTATGTTTATTGACTTCTAATTACCTTCCTCTACAACCACGCCTTTGCAAACCTCATGTTTGAGATGGAGCATGAGACCTCAGGTGTGTTCCTACAGCACCTGTTGTCTTTGAGATGGCTTATCAAATTGTAAATGTGGACAACTGGTACTTGATGGCACCTTCAGCTACAACATTTGACGTGCTCATACCAGTTTCCCAGTTCCCTCCCTAGTTATATAAGAATAATTGTTTGCTCTTGAAATTCTGAACATGCTGTCACTACCAGAACATGTTACTTAGAATTCCTGGGAATTTCCAAGAATAAACTAGAATTTCCAAACACTAGGCAAATATTTGTACACAAGGCAATGCACCAAAATGGATCAGCTAGCTGATCATGAGCACTTGGAAGGATTAATATGCAAAAATCAAGGCAAATAGTCCATAGAACTTTTCATTCAGGGTGGTTGCAATTTTATTGCTTGACAATTTGGTGGTCTATAAATACACACAGTATTTCTATAGCACACATTTTAGGTACTGTACAAAATTTCAGACTTGGGATGACTGAGAAATTTCCTGAGTTAGAACCTGAGAACAGTAAGATCTCTTCCGTGGTGGCATTTTAGAAGCTGCATGTTGTGCCAGCTCTGTGAACAGATCCCTGCGCTGTGCACAGGCCCTCAGGGGGCAGCATGACACTTGCAACAATCTCACTTTAGGACTAAAACTTAAAACCTTGTAAAAATGGTTCAGCATTAACTTATGTTCCAGAAAATCAGACTCATAGAATTATAGAATGATTTAGGTTTGAAGGGACCTTAGAGATCATTCCAAACCCCTGCCATGGGGGCATAAATGCCTTATGAATATACATTGTGAGGAATCATATCATACTAAGAGTCCATTTGGTATTTTAACATGCAAGAAATGACGTTGTTATTCTTAATACTTGTCTGGCTTGACATACCCTGACACATCCACAGCAATCTTTTTCCATATTTGTATCGTCTGTGACATCTCTGTAGTTCAGAGGAAAAATTGTGGCAAATCTTTAAGAATGCCAAAACTTTTTATTTTTTAAAGGAATTCATGCATTAAAATGTTATAAAAGACTGAGGGATCATCTTCTGACTCTTGAAATGTCTAAAACAGGTACCTGATTTGAGGGTTGGGCCTTCTTATAGGCCACTAGACTATCCATGGGAAAATTCATAGCCTATGAGATACTGCATCTCTAGGCTCTTAACTAGATAGGCACAGAAGAAACATGTATGATGAAGTTATTAGAGAGTATCCAAGGGAGGCCGTGAAGATGGTGACCAGTCTAGAGGGGAACTCATACAGGGAGTGGCTGAGGTCACTTGGCTTGTTCAGCCTGGAGAAGAGACCGAGGGGAGGCTCATCGCAGTCAGCAGCTTCCTCACAAGGGGAAGCGGAGGGGCAGGCGCTGGTCTTTTCCCTGTGGTGAGCAGTGACAGGACCTGAAAGAACATCATGAAGGTGTGCCAGGGGAGGTTTAGGTTGGGCAAACACCAGAGGGTGGTTGGGCACTGAACTGGCTCCCCAGGGAAGTGGTCACAGCACCAAGGGTGACAGAGTTCAAGAAGCGTTTGGACAATGCTCTCAGGCACATGGTGTGATTGTTGCGGTGTCCTGTGCAGGGCCAAGAGTTGGACTCGATGATCCTTGTGAGTCCCTTCCAATTCAGGATATTCTGTGATTTTGTGATTCTAATTCATGCTGATACCCATTTATCAAGCTGGAATATATCAAAATCTCAAGTCATTGGCAGTAAAATATCATCTCTGTTTCTCAAATTTTTTTTTTTGTTAGTTTATTTATCTCCCGATAAAGTAGTATACAGTCTAAAAACTTGGATCATTTCTTCCTTTCATTCCTCTGCAGAAGCCAGCAGGGCACAGCTTAAGCACTGTAACACGAAGTAAAATCACAGCAGTTGCAAGCTGAGTTACAAGCTCAATTGCAACTAACAAATTCAGCCTCTTCTGTTATTTATACTAATAGTAGGGGTCATGTGAAATGTCTGACCTGTATGTGGGATGACAACCAGAAAGAACTTGAGAATATCTATGCTCAGACACATCAGTTTTCTCCAAGACTTTTAAAAAATGCTGCCTTACCATGAAACAATCACAAGGATTCCTACATTCCTTCTCCAGAACAAATGACTTTGAGAAAATCAGTATTTCAGTCCTTGCCAAGATTTTTCCTTAAAAATCACAGCATTTACATTTCAATTAATTATTTAAAAACTTGATTAACGATGAAGAAAGAGTGGGTTTGTGTTGTTTGTGCAGCCAGAGTGGTTTCTTCCTTAAGAAAACTAAGGGAAAGGTCATGTTCACATGGGTTTTGTCACTCTGGAAGTGTGTATCATCTCCTCAGTACTAGAAATATTGCAATTCCCAACAGTACTATAGCAATTTCCATAATGGATTTCCATCAGGAAAAATGGCTCTGTAAGCCTTTTTTATTGCCATATTAACAACACTGACAAACGGGTTTGACTACATGTCTTTTGACAAGAAGTATACGATTTGTCAGTGATATTTCTGATATTTCTGTAAGCAAACAAGCTGAAATGCATATGTTTTTAAATATATAATAATGGGTTTCTGAGTTTTTTGTGTGGACTTACATGCTTGTTTTCTATATGTACCAGTCGATCCCCCCTCTAACCTTTGAGCTCAGTGGCCAATTTCCATCAAACGTCACAAGGAGTAGAACTACGGGGCTATTAAAAGAGAGAGAGACCTTACAAACATGTTCACTGATAAGAAAGCTAATAATCTTTCTCCTTTCTAGCCACCAGAGAATTCAAATGGAGCAGACTGGGATGGAAATACAGAATTACTTGTTTTCACTTGCAAATCATGTAAAGAAAACGAGACAGTTTAAGGCTCCACGAGTCTGCAAGGGGTGACTGGCAAACATATGGCAACATGGAAATGGGCTTCTAATGCATTCAGCTGGGCTATGCAGTTTCAACAGTGACTTCTGGAATAAAGTCCTACAAGACCAAGATCCGGTTTCTAACAGGGGTGTGAAGATGGCTTTATTGGCCATTCTTGGACACACTTTTTACTGTGTGCAATGCTACTAGCAGTGGTGATCCAGTTGGAGACACATATCTAAGGAATAACTTCTTGAACTGGTTAAATGAAAATGTGATTCATCTGCAAACATTTTTGTCCTAGTGGCATCTCCGTGACTGAAGGGGAGTAGCAGTTACCTATGCATTTTCCTTCTTACATGTCGGGTGCTCCAAAAGAGACAGACAGGTAAGAGAATGTCCTGGTATTTTATTGTTTTCAAGGAAAATCTAACAGTAAATATGCCAGTTAAACAGCTGCAGGGATAGAAAAGTTTTAGGTGAGCAGCAGCTTTCTGGAACGGGACTTGAACGGACCCTTCCTTTTCCTGTAATACTGCAGTCTAAAAGAGCTAGACCTGTGTGTTATATGGTGTCAGATCAGATCTCTGATTTGAGCTCAGACATGGACTAAGGTTGTATAGAATGGCTTTTTACTTGCAGATCTAGCATCTTGTTTTATTTTCATGTTTTATTTGAAATTTCTTGTGTGCTATTAATTAATTATTCCTGGCAAGGGTTCAAATTAGATGTATATTTTCAATAATTTGTCATCCATTTTAGACATTAGGAAAACGTTGCTAAAGTGTCAACGAATTGTTTTGTTGCAGAATGCTAAAGAAAAATTATTTCAAATACTTAATTTAAAACATTGGTAAAATGGGCATGGGAAGTCTATCAAAACTGGCTATCATCATGATTTTTTTTAGAGGAGCATTTGTTTTTGTAAAAAATACTATTTCCATTTAGAAAATCCTTTGTCTTTTTAAATTTCAAGAAATTCTAAGACACTATGAAGAAAAATTGGAGACAAATCAGTATTTCTGCAAAGAAAAATCTCTTGCAAAACAGTGAATACAGGAAAGTCTACTGATATATAATTGATTTTTAACTTTCAAAAAGCCTTTGACCTTACTGCCCACAAGAGGCTACTGATGAGATCAGTGCTGTGATCCAACTTCTGCTTCCATCAGTGGCATTCTTTACTCATGTGACGCCCCATTAACATTAAGAGACCTATCAGTCTGCCCACATGAAAGAAATTGCAGTCAGCTCCCACAAAGACACTGATAAGTTAGTGTATGATAAAATGGCACCGAGACCTGAAATACTGTTTCTCACTTTAAATGTTTCCTTGTTTTCTGATACTTGCTCAATTTTCTTTTCTTTCTTTTGAGGTTTATAAGCCCTTTGGAGCAGAGACTATTTTCCACGGTGCCTGGCTGTAGAGCAAGCAACAAGCTGGTTGTGCTTTACGGACATGTATGAAATGTGGGAGGTGCATAACTGTCTGCAGGAACTGGGGCTTCTTTGTGCATCACATCATGCTGCCCCACAGTTCTGGGTCCATAACCATAGAAGCAATAAACCCTAAAGGATCTCTCATAATTTGAGAACAAAGCGATACTTAATCAAACGAAGAAGAAACAAAGTTTGACCCTTTTTTTCATAGTTCTTTTTACAACAGCATATAATCAGTCTGTGGAACTTGCTATCTGAAGATACTCCCAAGCCCCAGTTTTGAGGGCACTGTCAGGAAGCGTTTGATTAGGGAAGGGCATAGTTTATGGTAGGAATAAAGTAACTTGTCCCCTAGCTAAGAACAGACCAAGTGCAGACTGAAAAGGTGCCTGTTTCATTCTCTATAGCATACAAGCTATGTTGATGCATTGCCAATAAGAGTAGCATCCCTTTCACCTCCAGGAAGCAGTAATGGACTCATCTGGATCAATGGCAATGTAAAATTTACTGTCACTGGAAAGATCACTTCTTCCTACAGTCTTATTTTTTTCTTTGAGTGTGTTCAGGGCTAAGAACCTAAGGAAAAAAAAAAAATAAGAGACTTGATGGTAGCCAGAACTTTCATGCTCAAAGGAGAAGTTCCTCTGAAACCTGATATGTTCCTGATTTATATTACAGGGGCTCTGTCAGATATTTTTTAATTGTTTTATCTTTTCTTGTGTAAAGCTTTTGTCAGCATCTCTAATTTCAGTGCAGGACAACACCGGCAGAAAAAGGTAGGCAGGCATCTCCTGGCGTATGCTCAGGTAACTGGCACCTGCACAGTAAGTGTGACATGCTCCTGATACCTCAGATTTTTCTTCACTTCAAGTACCATTGATCTGTGTATGTGTGGTGGCCAGTTATCAGGACAGACATCACTTGATCTGCACTACTGCACATCCACTCAGGTTGCTAGCTATCCAGAAATCCCAGACAAGAGACCAAATTCCTGGTTTTCTGTGTCAACAGAATTTAGGGGGTGAGGGCAAGAAAGGACATGCATGGAGAGAGTTAAGATATGTGAGTGAACACCCAGCTTTTTATGAAAGAAGGGATTGCTCCTCCACTAACCACTACAGTGCTGTTTGTCACTGAGTGCCTCCCCAGCTCCTGGGACATGGCACAAGGGAATTACAAGGGCGGAGCAGTGCAGCACTGCCAGTTCCAAGCCTTCTTCACCATGCTCCATGCATGGCATGGCCCAGCACCTTCTCCCAGTGGCATCTGTGGGACAAGGAATAGAGTTAGGAGTGTGGCTATGGCAGAATTGTCTGGATGAGAACAAGGCACCAGGGGCTCAGTGACGAAAATGCTTGGAATTAGCAAGGCAGCTCCTCCCTGCTTGCAGCTCTGGTGTAGCCATTACCTCCTGGCAGTATCCCTCGCAGCAATGCCCTCGGGATTTCTGTCTCCCCCTGTGCCGTACACCCTGTCTGTCAGTGCTACACAGGTGAAAATAGCCACACAAATAATTCCTTAATTGGCGGGAGGGCGTGGAATGCTGAGAATGTGCCTTTGTGAAGGGGCAGAGGAAAACCTTTAAAAACTGCCAGTCTCATAATTATAAAATACCTGTCTTTCCTCATTCATGTCTTTATAGGACTTATTATTATTTATAACAAAAATGACCAAATGCTTGGTAAGTTTTATCCAGTCCATAGAAAAGAAACCATTGCTCTTCAGAACAATTCATCATTTTTGAAGTTCTAGTTTTACAGGTTTGCAAATGTCACTGCACATGACTGGAGACCTACAGACTCTAATTAATAACTTTACTCATGAGCAGTCCCAGGAAACTTCATGCACACATTTCAGTGCATAGGTATTTACAGAAACAAGGTGCAATTGTCCTGGAAATCCATATATTTTGTATATTTATAATTTGTTATGTCTGAGCCATTGTCTCATGTCTGTTGTGATGACACTCTCATTTATTTTTGAGTGGAAACAAGCTGGTTTAGATTTTGCTTCCAAATATTTTGTTTCCAAATGCTTCTCTATTCTTGTTTGTCTTTTTCAGTGTCATCCTGACATCTGTACTCTGAAAAATATAACCTTCTCAGTCTGAAATGCTGTTCTTGCAGCTAAAAGATTTTATAATAACATTTATCTCTGTCCACTAAACATCACACTCTTATTTAAAGAGAGATTTTACAAGTTCTTGAGTATCATAAGAGTCTTGAATCCCAGTTTAAAGTCTCAAAAACTCCTCATATATGCGGAGCTTTACTCTGTGTTCTGAGAATCTATAGTCACGTCTCATTTACAATAGCAAGATACAATGAAATAACCTGGGAGGGGTATTTTGCCTGCTCTTCTTGATGCCTTGGCTTTTGTTTTTTCTAAAAATTGCAAAGGGTGAATTCAGCCTATAGGTTTTGTAAGCAACAGGGATTAAACCCGGTTATAATTTAATTCAAGCCATGCTGAAGTGGTTGCAAGAGGAAGAAAGACAATTTCCTCATAGTGACACTTCAAAGAGAAGTCTTAGTCGTGTAAATCTGGATGCTCCAGTTCTAGCACGGGTAGGAATCCTGTGTGTGTCTGTAATCACCCTCCTGCCTAACAGAGCACTTAGAGCTTCCACAGCAGCACTGCAGGTTACACGGCTCCTCCAAAACCCAAGGGGGATCATGGGACTTCATTCACCATTTGTGAAGACCAGGTTCTACAAGCTGTCAGGAGGGTTATAGGACAGAGTCAGTTGCTCTGGCCGGTCTTGATCCCTACAGTCATTTCATAAAAATGCAAGACTTTTTATATTGACAGTCTTCTGTTTGACTAAGTTTTCCTGAGTGCCTTTTGAACTGTTCAGCCAGCTACTTGTGCAGCAAGTATGCCAGGTATTTTCTGTTTGCTGGCACAGACATTGTTCCTGCTGACCCTTACCTGATTGTTAACCAACAGAAGGTTGGTAAGAGGGAGCTTCTTGACATCTATCCAGGATCTAGGTGTTACCATAACACAAATGGTCTTTAAAAACAGTATTTCATGCACTTTCACTCCATTTTCGCCCTAAGCATTATAAGTCGCATGAGCTTGAAAGGTTCTTTGTTTGTTTGCTTTACTGAGAGTCTTTGGCAAGACATGGACTTCCTGCAAGACTCCATGGTCCCAGGACATGTGAGCCCTCAGGTCACATAGCACACAGGGTGTTGCATGTCAGGATCCATTTCAAAGACCTCCATCAGGACACAACAGCTCCTAAACACAATTAAATATCCTCAGTAATTCCCAAGTCAAAGATTCCCATCCCCTTATTTTTCCGGTTGCTCCAATAACATTGTGTTGATGTCCAGAGTGCTTCTCTGCCTTCTACAAAGTAATCAGTAATCAGTGTTCAGCAAACACCAACCTTGCTTCTCAACCAGGAGATGTGATGCTACCTCATGCTTGGGAAAATACATGGCACATGCTTACGAGTGCTTATTCACACAGGTACCTAACCAGATGTCAAAGCGATGAGTAATAGGGAGACTCAGCAAGTTGCTAATCAACTATTATTGTGTGCTTCAGTAATTAGCTTCTGCTGAACACCAGTTCTCCACAGGCCACAATTTTAGGATGGAAATGGCAAGTTAAATGAGAAGCACATGAAGATGCTGTGGTTAAGCTTGTCAGTCAGTAGATGGCTCTATTGCTTCTAGCCATCTTCAGGGAACAATGCATTGCCATGGCCAAGAAGAAGAGCGCCCTTCCCCAGGGATACAAGGAGCCGCTGACAGTGCACACAGACCTTTTCACTTTGTTGTTTCCAAATGGTTCAATTTTGGAACACAATATTGTTCATCTATTTATTTTTATGGAGATATTTGTTAGTTGCACACAATCTTTGTAACTCTCTGGTTGAACAGTCTATCCATTGCTGTTTTATACAGCTTAGCTTAAGTAATTATCATCTGCTCTTGACATCACCATAATCTCACAGCAACAGGCTACAAATGCCCCACTGTGAAGGAACTGGTTGTTTCAACTGCTTGGAAGTGGGCTGTGTGTTTCTTCAGTTGTGTATTCATAGTCACTGTCCTGGTTCCTTCTCATTTTCACCTTGTGGCCTAGCAATTGTGTGAGTGATGGGTTTTTTCGTCAGCTTAAAACATGGAAACACTCACATCACCAAAAAATTACAATTGCTTCATTGATTAGCCCCAGCAATGAGAATGAATAAGCACAGAGTTCAAGCTACTCTTCTCTTCCAAAGAAACAGTCACACCAAATTGGAATTGCAGGAGACTGCCAGGGCATCAGGAGGAAGCTTGCCGTGTTAGACTCTCTCTATTCTGCAGATAAAAACAACATTTCGGCTACCCAGAAAATCTATTAATGAGTTTTCTCATGCATTAAATGACCACACAAAACCCTCTTCCCCTCTGTCCTGAAAACACAAGCCAGCATGATGCCAGAAGAGCTCAGTGGTGGCAGAATTTGCAATGGGCAAATGGAGATTGTATTGGCTGCAAAGGAAGGAAATGAAAAAAGAGACAAGTTTATTCTTTGGAAGTTGTGGGAAAGTACATCAAAACTAGCAGCAGATGTAAAAAGTTCAGGAAAAAAATAGTAAACACTTTCAGATGCAGGTGGAATAATGTTCAGAAGGTGGTAATATTATCTGAGCTCCTGGAGCAAGGAATGCAGATCCTGTAGGCAGAATCTGCTGTCCTCTGAAAGCACTGGGAATGTTTTTATGGGTTTCAATAGCCCATAGAGCTGCCAAATGTCATGCATTTCACTCAGGCTAGTGAGGACCTTCTCACGCTGGCCTGGCTTTCAGCTGGTTTCTCAGGCACTCAGGCTGGCAGTGGGAAAATGTGACAGGACTTTGGCTTGTAGTTCTGTCTTTGGACTGTTAGGGGCCCCCATGGTTCTATTCCTGTGGAATCATGACCTATCTGTAACTGGTACATGGCCCTAAGCAGTGGACCTGATCCAGGGCAAGGGTACCAGGATAAAGGCTCCCAAGCTGACACATCTGCCATCAGTGATGGCAGGATCCCCAACATTTTGCTCCACGGGTAAAATAGCTTCTACCTCTAGAAAGTCCAACTCAGAGAATCGACTGCTTTTCTCACCCAGCAATGTCTTACTCATTCATCATCCTTCTGCACTGAAACCACATGGGTCTGATGCTCTCTGTGCTTCCCTCCTGATGGTACTGTCAGCCTTGGCGACCATCTCTTCCCAGCAATCCCCTTCCTACTTCCCAGCAGCATCCATCTAGCAGCTCTCTCCAGCACTGCACGACCCCACACCTCTGCTCTGCATGGCTTAGAGTAATGTGTGTTGCCTGCTAGTCTGAAAATTATTTGCAAGCATGTGTAAAACTGCACACAGGGACCGTGGCACCTTTTGGAATCACTGTTTCAGTCCCAGTCTGGGGCAATATAATGAGGACAATAATAATCACAAAATCAAAGAAACAGTAGTAGCTGAGGCCCATCAAATTTTTAACTTGTGGAAAATGCCTGCAGTCAAGGAATGGCTGCACAGCATGTGGAAATGCATGACCAAGGTCCGAAACAAGATAGGATTTATATTGCAATTGCCATTGCCAGATTTCACACTGGATGGCAAAAAAACATCAAACAGATTGAAATAGCAGAAGAATTTATCTAGAAAATGCTGCCTTACAGAGCTATGAGTACATGGAACGTTAAAAATCTGTATTCAATGAGGGGTCAAGGGAGATAGTTAACCTTTCTTGGACTGTACACATACGAAAACTTGTGTCAGATGGTTACAAGCTTTAAAGCAGGCTGACCCATTTTGCTGTTTAAAATATTCTGAGACTTCCATGGAGACATATCTGATGCCACCTATATATAATGACCTAGATTTTAAAAACAGTTGGGAAGCAGACGTCTGGAAATCTGCTGTGAATTTTAATGTTTTTCCATGCAAAGATTGAGTGTAAACTGGCAGTTTAATTTCATTTATGAAGGACCAAAATGCTTTTAGGACTTCCCAAGTTATATAATTAGGACTGTCTTGTTTGGAAGATGACCATGAAGTGACAACAGAGCCATCCTTTCCCTGCCAGATTCCTGTCCTACAGGACGCTCAGGTAAGCACAGGTCTAAAGTCATTGCTATCTAATAACTGTATGGTTGTCTGTGTGCCATATCTCAATGTGCTTATCAATAAATGGGTGTCAGTGTCACAAAATTCACGGGCACCGCTGGTGCCTGCTGGCTGAGTTCTCACAGTGACCGACTAGTGAAGCAGTGAAGAGAATGAATTACTTTGCCAACATGAAGCGCTCAGGATAAAACAGACGTGATGATCAGGATGAAGCAATTTACAGGATAGCTTCCCCTCTCCTCTGATTAACAGGCTTCAGTCTGCAGGTTTTTCTTCCCAGCTATATTCTCTGGAGCTCACTCAACCATCCAAAGCATGGACTATGTGAAGTGGCATTTCTAGAGTTCAGCAGGCAGGCTGCCAAAAGAATCTCTTCTATTCCTATTTTAACGTGAATTTCTATGAGTTGGGGAAACTAAATCAAGCAGTCACATGAAAGGGAATTGCTGGCAGAAAATATTTGGAAAAAAAAAAAAGAAAAGGAAACTAAAATGTCCCTTTTCGTATTTTAAATAGGAAAAAATATCCCAGAGCCTAGTAGGCTCAGGGATCCAAAGGTCAGCAGAAACAATAAGTAGTAAGCCTTAAAAAAATAAATAATCTAGTAGAGGGAAAAAAAGAAAATTTGTAAAAATAAGCAAAAGCAAGTTAAAGGGTAATTAGTGAGATAAATAATACTGATTTCCAAAAAAATATTTCAGCTGACAGCAAGTGGACACAAATACGTTTTTAGTGGAAGCTGACCAAAGATAACTAAAAATTGGTCCATGGGAGCATAATTGGCTTGATTGTCACAGCTCTTTAAATAAGAGTTTTGGGATTATGAAAACACTTCTGTGATACTACTGAAAGTGCTCATTAAAATAAAGCAGGCATTTATGCAGGCTGCTAGGAAAAATTTCCTATGAAAAGGTTTGATTGGAGTTTGTTCTTCAAAACCTCTCTGCACAACTTTTGGAGGCCAGAATGCATACAGAGCCAGAGAAAACTAGAATTAACTATGCGCTTTCTCCCACAGTTTCATCAAAACCTTACTGAATCACATTATAATAACATTATAAAATAAATGCTCATTTTAATCTCCTGCAAATCTCAGAAGTGCTATCCCTGTTATACAAACAAGGATGACTCCAGACACAACAGTTATGTCTTGAGAAATATCAAGCTAGATCATTTTTCACCAGAGGAAATAAAGGCCAGAAAAGATAAAATACTGTGAAATTATGTTACCCTTTTTAGCAGATGTCAAGGAAAATTCTGTGTTATAGTAGCAATACTGGATTAAGTCAGGGCTAAATACGGAAGTGATTATTGTTGTGCAGAATGATACAATGGCAGACATATGTGCTATGAATTGGAACATACCAGATGCTTATTCAGATGAATCTTTGCAAAAATTAAGTCTAGTGCAATAAATTTCAGAGATTCATCTTCTCAGAAGAACTCTGAACTACCTCTCAGTAATATTTGGTGGTTACTCTTGCAACTCTTCTTATTTCCTGAGTGCAGTCCCATTAGTACGAGATGATGTTCCTTGAGTCTCTTAAAGTCCAGTATCAGAGGGGACTGCCACCTGTTTTATGCTGGCCCCGTGGCAGAACAAACTGGTTTTGGATGAGGCAAGCATCAAGGGCATTTGAATGTCAGCTGGAAGGACCTGGTGGAAACCTTGGGCAAAGGAAAGCTTGCAGCGGTGCAGCAGACACAAAAAGCCTGAGTAGAAGGCAAGAAAAAAAGCTTGGGATGGACAGAAGACTAAGGCTACGAGATGCTTTAACATCACCTGAGTAACATCAAGTCATTTTCACTTAACTGCTCTTTCTCACAACTTCAACACAAAGAAGCTTTGCCAATGCCTCCCATTCTTAACTGCACTTCTGCATCGGAGAATTTAAACCTCACAGAAGCCAATATGGTACTGCTGGCAGAAGAACGGATTTTGCACATGATTTTTTAAAAATGCAAATTGAACTAAGCTTTTTTTATTGTATACTGTGATTTCCAGAAATTGCCTATCTTTTACACCAATTTTAATTAAGAATAACTCAGGTAGTAAAAATGTATAGCCACTTAACCATCTCATAGCTTTCAAAGTTGTCTTCCCAACAATTTATAGTTCATGTCCTCCACAAACATGACAAGACTCAATCCCCAGAAGTTAAATGAACCACATCCTCTGTGAATATACCAGCCCCCAACCATCTGCAGAAGGCCTGAGAAAACAGAGCTAGTAGTATAACCCAGAAGGTCAATAAGCTGATTCTTTCAGATCTGCACTATTTTGGATATTGAGATAAAAGCCAGGATGTGAGCTTTCTGAGGCTGTTGCTTCCATATGTAGAGCGTCTTCACAAACTTTCTAAAGACAATTCAGGGCTATGTAAGTCTTCAGCTTTTCACACTTATTTGATATTTCCTAATTACAATTCCCCTCAGTGACAGGACGATTGAAATTCCTATGATTCCTGTTGTAGCTATTTTGCAGGCTTCCTTTATCTACATAAACATTTCCTGTTCTGCTTTCTCATCCTCCCCCAGTGTCCTATAATGGCTTCCTATTGTCATTTTTTTACCCTTTCTTTCACTTGAGCCAAAATTGGTTTTCACTGGTGACAACTCTGTGATATTTCTTGGGTTAGAAATACATCACAGCTTCTCCCCAAGTGAAGAGGTTTTCTGTGTGCTACTAAATTCTTAAATAAAATATGTAGTGTAATGTTTAAAATTCTTGACTGCAACTTAATTTGACCAGAGCTACAGCACAACTGGTTCAAGTTCTGCATCTTACCCTTTCGTAATTTTGACTCCTGGGTAGTTTATTATTTACAGAACACCATAGGTGTAATTTAGCTACCGTATAGGTGCTTTATTTCTCTGATTTATACTTTAGCACTATAATGATTTACCATGGAGCCTGCAGTCTGACACAGTTACAGACCACACAGCAAAAAACAAGGGAAAGACTAATGCTGAACAGCATCAGTATGGAAGCTAGTTCATTAAAGTCAACTCAAAGTCAAGACAAAAAAGAGGAGTCTTAAGGAGGTTTTTAAGTCTTTGTTATGTGGAATAAGAGATGCACCTGAGGAAGGTCTGGGAAACAAGCCTGAGCAATGTTTGTGTATCCTCGCCTGCACTGCTGTGCTCTGATCAAAAAAACTTGCCTCCAGTGACTGGTTCATTCCTCTCCTATTGGCCTTAAATCACACTAGTCACTTTTACAGCCTTTGCTTCTCATCATCTTCCTTTCCAGACATAAAATTTATGAATATCCCCCAGCTACCACCACTGGCCCTGTCCCCTTACTAGCTTTACCGGTCCCTTGTTTTTTCCCTCCCTCCCATTCTGGATGTCATCATCATGTGCACTTAATCTGCAGCACATTTTGCTGCCAGTCACCCAAACCTCACCTACACTGCAGCCCAAGGGATTCTCCCAGTAACACTTAAGGGTGCTGTTGGCTCTCTGCGGCGCTTTTCATTTCAAAAATGTAGAAGCTTGGTCCTTTTCCCTTCCCTGAAGGCCCTTCATGAAATACAAGTTTCCTTCTCTGAGATGGTGAGTGACTCCATCCTGTACACCTGCAGATCCTGTTCCATTAGTGGGTCTCAGTTCTCAAGTAAGAGTGCTCCTCATTAACCCATGTGCATTCCCTCATAATTGTCATTATTGTGTATGGCCACCACATAAAATTTTCTGCTTTACTAAAACAAGTGGGCCATTTTTTAGGGTTCTGCATATTGCTTAAGAGGAAGATGTTGTAAACATGGCTTCTCCTACATCCAGGAATTATGTTGTTTCATCCTCAGCTGGAATGTGTCTCCAATAGCTTTTATCTTTTGAGAAATTAATAGATATATGGTACTTAAAATAAGAGACAAGGGAGATAATTTAGCAGGAAATATATCCCTACTTCTGTTGAAGGAAGGCTTAAAACAGAATATAGAATAGTCCAGCTGGATGGAACCTAAAATGATCATCTAGTCCAACTGCCTGACCACTTCAGGGCTGACCAAATTAAAGCATGGTATTAAGGGCTTTGTCCACATAAATGCCTCTCGAACACTGAAAACTGTGGCGCATCAACCATCTCTCTAGAAAGCCAACTCCAGTGTTTGACCACCCTCTTGGTGAAGAAATACTTTCCCATGTCCAGTCTAAACCTTCCCTGGTGCAACTTTGAACCATTCCCATGCGTCCTATCACTGGATCCCAAGGAGAAGAGATCAGCAACTCAAAGGATAGTTGCAACTCAAACTTCCTGCCCCTTCACCATCTTTCCTGTCCTCTGGGCACATCCAAGGATCTTCACATCCTTTTTAAGTTTTGGGGCCTAGAACTACACAATGTACTAAAAATTAGGTTTCACCAGCTCAATACAGTGGGATAATTATCCCTCTTGGCTGGTCAGTTGGGCTGTGTTTGATGCATCCCAGGATGCAGTTTGCCCTCTTGGCTGCCAGGGCACACACTGCTGACTCCTTTTGAGCCTCCTGTCAATTGGCACCCCCAGGCCCCTTTCCATGGGGCTGCTCTCCAGCCACTCCTCTCCTAGTTCATACTTGTACCCAGCAGTACTCTGTCCTAGGTGCAGAATCTGGCATTTTAGGCAGCTAAATTTCATCCCATTAATCATAACCCAATGTTCCAATCTATCCATATCCCTCTTCAAGGCCTCTTGTCCTTCAAAACAGTCAACAACACTTCCCAGTTCAGTATCATCAGCAAACTTGTTAATGGTGCATTCAACTCCTGCATCCAAATCATTTATAAATATGTTGAACAGAGCTGTCCTCAGGATTAAGCCCTGAGGAACACTGCTGGTGACTGATCTCCATCCAGACATAGCCTCATTCTCTACAACACTTTCAGTTCTGCCCTCCAGTCAGTTAAAGCTTGAGTAAACATTATGCACCTTGAAATATTTTTTTAAAAAGCAAGCAATGATCTGCATTTTTTTTTCTTTACCAGATGAATTTCTGCAGCAAATGTGTGTTCTTCACACTCTGTCTCCTCAACTGATCTGAGTTTCACTTCAGTCATGACAATTACCTCATCCCCTTTGAGCCAAGTATCCTTGGAGTGGTAAGGAGGGAAATACAGTCATTAATGGGGTTAAACCCTTTCCTGCAGAAAGACAGAAAGAAAACGATCATTGTTCTGGTTTAATGCAGCTACTAAATGGGGAGTCACTTAACTGCGGGGAGATTTGTTCTGAGCTGTACGTATTTGCCTTTGCAGCTCAAGAGATGCATAGCTGCACAGTGGACTGGTTAATGCTTCTGAACAGCTTTCTGGACAGTTTAAAAGATAGAATACTCCCATCTTCCGTTGCAGAAATAGACACAGGGATGGATGCCCCAGCCCCAAGGAGCAGGTTGGATTAAGATGGAAGGTGTGTAAGATGGCTTCATGGGTGTTCAAACACTTACCAGAATTAAGTATTACCTGGGTGCTGATATTCTTGATACTCTCTTATATATAATCTCTCCTTAGCAACTGATGGAGGAAGGGGAGAGTCGTGATTTCCTTGAAGTGCTGTACCATCTGTCAGCTCTACTCATCTTTTCTTTAAACTTATTTTGAGATAGCTTCTTTTGTCCTTCTGACATTCTCTATTCCCAGGCTTGGCTATAGTTGGATGATTGTTATGTTTGGTTACAGATTATGAGATACATGTAACTGTTCACTTTAGAAATCTGAGGTATCTCATCAAGTGACATCCCATTGACGCAAATGTTGACAACTAGTTTTCCACGAGGGGATGTGAAGCAAGGAAGATAACCAATATGATTCTCTCAGATATTTCTGCAGGGAGTGCAGATACAGCATGACCCCATTGATCCCAGATAGCTTCTGTAGAAAAGCAGCCAGATCTGAAGTTCACTTGTGTGAGAGCTGCTGATAAACCTTGCAGACTTTTACCAGAGATAAGAGGATCATATTGCGCAATGGCCATAAACCATGCTAGGAAAGGTTTGTATTCCTGTGAAAGCTGTGAATAACTGAACATGGCTTTTTCATACTTTCCTCGAACTTAAGAAATACAGTGATTATACAATGCAATAAGAATGATTCTTTTATATTTAAATGTGATTCTTTTATTGAGTAACATCTGGATCATGTATGTGGGAAGAAATTATGCATCTTTTAAAACTCTGTGTCTGTTCTATTAATTTTAACCTTGCAAAGACTGTTTTTTGGCTTTTAAATTTTCTTCTTGCTGTTAGTAGGACTTTATTTTAGGGTTTTAATTTTTTTAACTTCCCTTCTGCAGTCTCTCCAACAGAGCACTAATGCTGAAGAGGTTAAAATGACAAAAAAGGCACATCCTCGTCCAATCAGGACGCTAAATCCAGCTGAGCAAAGCAAACAGAGTGCAGATGCAAGACAGAAATAAAATATGCAGCAAACTCAGAAGTGAAAGAATAAAGAAGGCAGTACGGCAGACACAGAGAAACTAAACAAACACACTGAAAACACAGCCCACGAGAGAAGCAAACACGCACCAAGTATAATGAGGAAGGAAAAGTCAGGCTCAGGCCATCCCCACTCACTGGCAACACATGAAGAGAGTCAGCAAATGCAAGCTGTATGGGTTTCTCTGAAAACAAAGGCTTGCTTTTCAGAAATGGAATTTTTTTCTTCCCATGAAGCAGCAGATCGCTTTTTAAAAGTCAATCTCTCCAAAAAGTCAAGGCAAATACCAGAATGTGGTTTAGTGTTTTGTCTTCTGGGGAAATGTTTATCCACAGTAACTGGGGGTAATTGGAAAAGAATCGTTATAAATTATCTGTGGAACTTTGAAATTTATCTTTTGCATTGTGTCATGTTCTGGCAGTAAAGTGAAAGTAAGTTCATGCTGGCAGCTCAGGAAGAAAGCTGGAACAGGAAACATCAGGAAAAGCTAATGCAGTGAGTAGTTACTCACAGCATAATTTACGATATGTGGATGTTACACATGCACCTGGAGCAAGATGTGCACATGTACTCACGTGTGTGTGCACACAGACACACCTTTGCCACGCAGACACTGAGGCAAGAGGCAGAAGTACTGAAGCAGCAATCAGCTTAAGTGCTCTGAGCCCATGTTCACACGATAGACCTCTGTCCCAAGCCCACCCACACCGAGCCTTTTCTGTTCACTTTGCTAGTCTTGAAAAATGTGACGAAGAGCCCTGGCATGTGGGAAAAAGCTAGTGGTTTGCTAAAGATCTTAGGGGCTGGTCTGTTTTTTTAATCCTTTGTTAAATTTGATCGCGGCTCAGAATTCATCCTTTTTTATGTTTTGCAAATAGAATTAAAAATAAATAAATAGCTAAAAGGAGCTTGCTGGCAAGTTTATTTTATCTATGTGTTGTTATAATTCAGCTAGCAAACACCAAATTTTTCAGAGGAGAACAGCCAGGGCTCAGGGCTTAAAAGATCAAAAAGCTAAAGTAAGGGAGCAAGAAGCTACATCCTTTGCCACCAGCCCAGCATCCATTACTAAGATTTTTATTACTAAGTCATACAAAGGCAGCAGTGACAAATTATGAGCTCAGGAATATCTCATATATCACATAGATGGAACTAACAAAATTTTAAAATACGTGTCATTTTAAAGGGCAATGAATAAAGATAAATGTGTCTTGTTCCATACTCCAGAAATGAGCAGATATTCAAAATGGGGAACTGAATAAACCTATCATTTCACATCACTTTCAATTCTTCTACCATAATTTTCACAGCCAGAATAACTTAATGGGAAAGTGACACAGGTCATCGATGTAATAAAAAGCTGAATATCAGATGGTGAGAAAAAATCCTCAGTGGCTGCAACACTATAAAGAATATCAGAGGCTTGGCTTTCCTGAAGCCAGGGCTACCTACAACCAGCTCTCACAGCATTTGCACTGAGGAAACTGCTGGTGCAAACAAGGCAAAGCAAAATGAAGTTCAAGTAAATATCTGTTTCTGAAAGGTGGAAAGGTCTAAGCACAACAGACACCGCAGCTTGACAATGTAAATTCTGTAAGGGCTCAAACAGAAAGGGGCAATTACCGCCTTATGCTCCAGCTCTAATCTTAAATTATAGGATAGGTTCCTAATGAGGGGGAACATTGCCAGAGACAGCTGTGGTGGATGGAAGGGATCACTGCTGTAATTACAGATCCTGACACATCAGTGACAGCAGTTCCCAAACTCCAAAGGGAAACACCTTCATAATGTTTGTTTTTGCAAAATCAAATACCATTCTCAGTTTGCAGTGAAATGGAAACGTTTGAGTATGTGAGCCTTAAAACTGGATTTCAGCCCTACATGATGCATGTTAGGAGCTGGGCTGCATTGGCAGAGGTGAGTTAGTGTGCTGGGATCTTAACTTGGGCTCTGGTACCATAACAGTGGTCAACTAGAGAAATGCAAGATTTGTCAGTGGCACTGGAGAGAGAGAAAACAAAGAAAACCAGCAGACAAGTCTTAGGCAGGACATCTGATATGGCAAAATCAGAACAAACTTGTTCCTTTCTTTCTAGATGACTGCTGGCAGCAAGGGCATTGAATGTTTCATACACTTTCTTATTACACAGAGCATGTTACTGGACTGACTGAAAAAAAACAATTCTTGGTTTAACACTTTTTTTTTGCCTTTGTGAGCTATACAGTCATAGCAGTTTACAACATGTGGTCTGCAGACTCCCATGTTTCCACAGATGACTTCCAAGGGCTGCAGCAGAAATAACTAAAGAACAAGCTGTTGTCTAGTCACTATTCAAGGACCTGTATCTCTCCAGTAAAGTTTATAGTGGTCTACAGGTGGAGAAAGCTCAAAATCATTGCATTTACACTATTACTACTACATGAGAAGAAATGGATGGTATTTTTCCAATTAGTACTTCCATGGATGACTCAGCTACTACTAGCATGATACATAACTATATTTTCAGAGTATCTTTGCTTCAGCCAGTACACAGAACAAGACCTGGTTATGTAATTAGCAACTGTTAAATTATTTGTGTTCGACTGGTTGTTTAATGGGGCTTCAGACTTTACTGTGCTGTATTCTTTTGGAATGAAGGAAGAATTTTTTGTTCCCCAAGATGCTTCTTTATTGGCATTTAACAGTATAAAATCTGAGTATTTCACAAATAGTTTTTAAGAAAACCTGTGAGGTAAGTGGATAAAAAATGGCGGGAGGGGGGGGGGGGATAAAATAATCTTGGCAACCAGTGTGAGATATTAAAACCTGATCCTTTTAAGCACTTGATGTTTGGGTTTGGTTTTTTTTNGGGGTTCTTTTTTTGTGTATACAAAAAACATAGCCCCATTGACTTTAGTTACAGCTCTGAACACAGCACTTTCTCACATCAGGAGTCATATTGATCACCAGGGAAATTAGGAGCTTCCGGGTAAACATATACAAAGTTTGCCTGGTATGTAAGGAGTTCTTGAGCAGTGGGACAGAGTCCAAGGCAGCATTTAAACCCCAGGGGCCATTTATCCATACCACATCTTCTCTTTGCCTTAAGCTTTAAGTCCTGTACTTCTGATTGATCCAGTCCTTACCTCCACGCTGTAAACTTCCCACCCAGTCCTAATCTTCTTGCACAGCAAAACCTAGTCCCTAGTAAATCCAAGATAAATGGACCACAGACATCTGCCCCATGTACTGCTTGTTTCTTGGGCCAGCACTGTTACCCCTCTCCCTGTCTCCATATCAGTGCTCCCGCTGCCTTTCTCCCTCTCCTGTGTCATCTCAGCCAGGTTCAACCCCAAGTTCTCCTTGTGGGTACTCCCCAGCTCTCATGGTCCCTTCCAGCTTCTGCCTTGCACTTTACTTAATCACCAGGGCAGGTCTCCCCCATCTCTGATTCTTGTTTAAAACTTCCATCCTTCCTCCTGCCACCTCCAGGACCAGTTTCCACTATTCTGAGACTTCTGCTGTGCAGCAGCTTCTACTTTCCTCCATAGTGCTAACCAGGGGAAGCTGGCTGAAAACCAGGCTGTGCCCCTGTCTCAGTTCAGATCTCAGCATTAGGTGTGACCTGCCACAGAGCCAGCCTTGTAAAAACCGTACAGGGGAAAAAGTTCTCTTAAATTTGGACTGGAGGGTGCTCAGGGAAGACAAGTCATCAGGGAGGTTAGCTGCTGAAACTGTGAAGGTTTCTGTTGAACATTTGTGAGTGACACACCTTCAAGGGCCTCCCTCTGACTGAGCGAACTGTGGCTGCATTCGCTGAAGGAGTGTAAAAGAGAGAGCTCTTTCAGCAAGACCCCTTCTCCCTCCTCCCCACAGCCCTCCTGACTGCAAAGGCCAAATCTCCACTCCAAACGCCTCTGACCTGAACAAGCCTTTTAGGCTGTATCTGAAAAGTACAGTCACGCGTACGTAGGTGTACCTAGTAGAGCCAGACAGCTCTGAACAGCTCAATTCTAGGAGCTGAATTCAGAAGAAATTACAACTGGCTGTAAACAGGGCTTTGTGAGGCGTGCAGACAATTTTAATAATACCTGGAGCCACCAGCCTCACCTACAATAACCGATTTCATTTGGAGAAATCTATACAAAAACTGTTTTGGTACAGCCTACAGTAAACAAGCTTTTGTTTTATCCTCCTCCTCCCCATGTTAATTGTGACAGATACAGCCTGACATCATTGTAATCTGGGAAACAGATAGTTAGGAAAGGAATTGCAACCACACCAGCACCTAGCTTTCATCTGACTTCTTTCTGCTCTTTGATCTCATAGCTGGCTAATTAAGAAGCTTGAATCAGCACCCCGCCAAAATAGGTTGTGCCTTTTTTCCATACCTGTGACCCTCAGAAAGAACAACCAGTGTACTCACGTTCCGTGAAAAAGACATTGCACATGAATCTTTCAGCTCTGTTCATTTAGGTGACCATATAAATGTGTGCTGTGTTCTACTGTGGACCCTCCTCTTTCTGCATTTCCTATTTTAAGATGAATTGAGGGGGAAAAAAATATAAGCCTTGACATCACATTTTGCAAAGGAAGCAAATGTGCTCCTCCCTAAATCTAGATGAATGGCCTTTTAAGGTGACTGCTGAATTAAATTCCTGTATGATGAAATCAACAGGCATGAGAAAGTTCTTATTTCCGAAAAAGAAAAAAGCTGCAGGGGAAAAAAAAAAAAACGAAAAAAATACCCAGTATGTGATTGCAGGGCTGAGAGCTGAATAGGAGCTGTTTACACTGACTCAATAAAGATACTTTACTCAGCTTTGGTAGTAAGGCAGCTTCACAAGCTGAAGGGAAATGGGGATGTACATATTCTGAGCCTGCTAAGCTTCTCTAATGTAAGACATGTGCATTTCATTGAAGTCCTGAAATACCTCACTTAGAAGAAAGATGACTGAAACCCCAAGCACATCTTTCTGTTTATCATACGTTACATATTTCTGACGTACTTTGAGCAGTACTGTATGCAGCCAACATCAGTCTTTTTATATATATATATATATATGCCTGTAAGGTATGCAGCTAAAACCTAATTTCTGTGAAGACCTAAAATACCCTTAAGACAGAGTAAAAATAATCTCATTAGGGGAATGGGACACGTCTGGACATTCTCAGGAAAGAAGCTCTACCCAAGCACAGCCTGTCGCTTTTCCCTTGCAGGGGGAAATCGCAGGGAACCAAACCACCATGAAATGCAAAAATTAAACAGGCTCCCTGCAATCTTAAAAAAAAAGAGCCAGAGACCTCCATGAAGGCCATAAATTTTGTAGAGCTCAGGAGGTCACTAATGGTTGATTAACACTACTGAAACACTTTTCTCTCATTTTTCACAGTGATACTGCAGAAACATGAGAATACAATGGACATGAAATCTGGCTCCAGTTCTTTACCTCTCCTTATACCTGCTGCCACAGTGTAACCCTAAAACCTGGGTCCTTTCTCTATATCTTCCATTGTTGGGACTTCTCTTGTGGCTGGATTGTTGATAGAAATAATAGCTTTAGGGCAGGAGAGGTGCTTTAAGGTGTTGGTATTTTTATTATTATTCCATCATCCAGACTTGCTTTAAGTAAGGTTAGACCAAACAGTGATAAAACACTGATGTCTTATCTTAACTGTTCTCAGTGTTGCTACAGGCGATGCTGCTACACCAGAGATAACTGAATGTTAGGGGAGGGTGGCTATTTTAGACAAGCCTACATCGGCAGGAAGGAAGGGAATGTGACACCTCGTTACGGATTTAGTTTTAAGATAAATGAAGCAGAAAGCAATGATTTTCCTTTTTCAAACGTAATTCCTCCTCCTATCACAGATTTACAGACTGTAAATTAATTACTTGGGCAGTACAAATAAGGAATGGAGAAGGAGATGAATGATGGCTTGAAGACCTTTCAGAGGTGAATCACTTCTACCACAACAGAGAGGGGAACACTGCAGTCAAAGCTACTTTCTCTGTCATAATCTGAAGCTAAACCTGAACTGGATGTCTCAGCAGGGGACGTGACAGCACTACACCCTTTTAACTTCTCCTGTCTTCTTTGCTCTCTGTCTACTAAAAGAATGAATTCTGAGTTTTGGACCCTACATATATCTTATCCATAGCAACCACAACACTTCCCTCAGATTTGCTAAAATGCAAATCTTGAATTTAGATGAAAGAAGATGGATCTTCCCCCGATACTCTAATTCTGAGCTTCACTGAAATGTAGAAGTAAACATCTTTGTCAGCATCAGGGCTTCCTGATGGCCCTTCCCATCTTAGAGCCTCCAGACTCTGCCTTAGCAACCCATGACCTTTGCTAGCAATCAGTGGGAAAGCACTGAAGAAAAATTGCTGAGTGATGACTCACTCTACCAGAGCTTGGTTGCTCTATCATTTTCTAATGCTGCTGATGGGAAGATATTTTCTATTGTGAGAGGCTTGTTTTCCTGCTCCATAGGAACAATGATCCATAAGGATTTCCTGAGGAGTGACTTCTCCTTAGAGTAAGATTTCTTGTCTCTTAGCCCCTGGAAGACTGAATTACCCGTTGCCCAGTTACTTATAATCTTCCTGCTCTCTCTTGCATTTTCAACACCTACTTTAATGCAGAGGACTCCTCATTGGAGACAGGCACTGGGGAACAGGGAACTAATGAAAAACTTTGATAAACCAGCAGAGGAGGTGGAAACACGTAGGACCCACTAGAGGAGTCAGGGAACCCATGTGGAATACAGCATGGGGGAGTGCACTTCGAGTTGAGCAACACAGTCCTGGCTATGCTGGAGTGTGAACTCCAGCTTGGAAACAGCTGACCCTGATGAGAGTCATGGCAGAGGACTTCTTTCTTCTCTGATCAGAAACAGCATTTGAGGCTTCTTAAGAAAGCAAAGGCACAACAGCAGTCAAGGTTTATCTGTTCGGGCAGAAGTCCCAAAGCCACTACATTCTTCCCCTTTTATTTACAGCCTTCGACGATGATTCCTCTCCTCTCCTCTCATGGTTGCAGACTGTAATGTTTCACTGCAAGCACAGCTGGCTGTTTGGGGTGGCTGACACGCAGAGCTGCACCTGCTAGAATAGATGCTAAGAAAAGAGATGTGTTCTGAGAGATATAAAGGCATTGTCTGATCCGTGGCGGATTGCATGGGCAAAAGAGTTTGTTAAGACCGTCCTGTGTGACCTCCTGCACTGACCATACACTGGCTCCTGGCTGGGTGACAGAAAGCTTTTCAAGATGCTACCAAACCTATAGAAATTACTCTGATCTGATGGTGAGTATTGGTAAATATGTGTGTGTGTGCCTTTAGACTGGTGGTGTGGAAGAGATGTCACTCACACTGCATAGCTCACTATTGTCCCTTTTTCTACTCCCAGGAGGCTGGGAGAAGCAGCTGTACTGCAGAGATGCCAACCATCAGCAAAATACAGCAATTGTTTTATGAGTTTAATGCTATTTATTTTCTAATTTATTTACCAGAGATGCGTGTAATGCTCAATGAAAGCCAGTTTGCTGAGGATGAAAGTCTTAAAAACACCCTTCAATTTGCTAATGTATTTTTCTTATTAAACAGAGGGGTTTTTTGTTTCAGAAAATTTAACCTTCATTAAAAAAAAAAACAACAAACAAACAAGTGAGGGTGGAGAGCTCAAGCTGAGAGAAGATGGCAGCAGGCAATGGAAACCAGGTTTAGCCAGGTCTCATCTTCTTGTTTCTAATTACTTGCCCCACCAAGGACAGGGCCCCCGTTGCCCCGGGAGCATATGGTCCCTGCTCCAAAGGCTCACACGCTGAAGGGTGAATGGTCACTTTGTGTAACCTGTCAGAAGGAGTTCAGTCTGATCTCCAGACAAATGTGAGAAAGCTGCTGGCTTGGTATTTGCCACCACATGTACTGCAATCTCCTCTGTGTTTGCTATAGATATTTGTAATGGCTGGGACCCCATGGCGAGCACTGCCAACCTCTGTACCAAGTGGAATTAATTGCAGGACAGAGGCCCACTGTGGAGCAGATAAGAGGGATCTAGAAAAATTACGGTGGCCAGACAGCATTAGATAAATGGTGATGAGAAAGCCTGCATTAATAGCAGTAATGTAGCTGTGTTTCCTGAAAAGAGAGCAATACATTCCC
The DNA here is from genome assembly GCA_013397055.1 of Pachycephala philippinensis. NCBI lineage: Eukaryota > Metazoa > Chordata > Aves > Passeriformes > Pachycephala > Pachycephala philippinensis. The sequence continues at coordinate 1,934,348 of VWZT01001059.1, forward strand.
TAGTGTGGACATACTTCTTGTTGGCCAAAATGCATTCTGAATTCCTCAATAATCAGGCAGGAAGTGGTAAAATCCATCAGAAAAAATGAACAATGTGTTATTTTTTCCAACATTAAAAATATATTTTAGGTCATAACTATTACAGAAAAAACATTTTATGGCCAATCAGATTTATTTTTTCTGCCATACTAAACTTTTCAGTGATGTACAGCAAGTGGAATTTCTGTACACAAAGATGTGTTTAGGAGCTTTGTTTCCATCCAGATAAGTACTTTACCTAATAGGTGCATTATTCAAAAGTACTCACTGCTCTTTCAAACATTTGCACAAATAGAAATTTTGTTTCAGTAGCTTCCCAGTCAAGTAACCAGAGAGAAAAGCAGAATTATAATAGCCATGAGGTTTGCGCTTTGTGTAAACAGCCGGAGTTAGGTAATTTCTGATTTATTTTTGTCACTTTGTGTGATTCTGTTTAGTTTACACCATGACTGAAGTCAGTGTTGACTCTGTACACAACAGGTCTACAGCCTTGTACCTACCTTGCCTTAGATGGCTGTTCTGAGAGCCTCCTACCAAGATTTCCTGTTGCCTCCATTTTAGAGGAGCTCTGTCTTTTCTCCGAGGAGTGGAAGTTAGTAAGATCCAGCAGCTGCTGCTGCCTGAGGTCCGTCAGCAGAGTAACACTGTGATTCCTTCCAGCTTCTTTGCTTGTACATCGAGAGGAAGGAGGATGCTAACTTTGTAACTTCTCCCCATTGTGCCCCAGAGGTTAGGCACCTTGCCATATACAGTTGTTATCAAAAATGGAATCATTTTATAAATAAACCGTGAGTTAACAATGGTCTACATAAATGTATGCTTTGGTTCTAGACTGATGTACTCCATTCTTTAAGAACATTCTCTAAATAAACTGAATGTTTTCATTTTATACTTTGTTATGATTTATCATATCGTGGTTTATTTAAGGCTTTCAGTGCTCTCTCTTCCATTTGCTGAACTTCAGATATGGAATTAATATATGCTTGACTGCACAGTCTTCCTTTATATTCAAAGAAGAAGCCATGTAGCTATCACAATGGATTAAGACATCCTACATTAAAACTCTGTCACTTTAGAGACTGCATTTATGCAAGAAGACAACAGTAGCTAATGGGTCCATCTAAGACATTGAGTTGAATGGACAATTTTTTCATAGCCATGGTAATTATGAATACTCTGAAAAAGGCTGCTTTGCCAGTTGTAGCCCAAGAAAATTGAATACTGTTCTCTTGCAAAAAATGCTCTGCAAGTATTCAGCCATCTTATTCCATTACACGCCATTACAAAAAACAGTGACTTGTTTATTCATTGGAAGTTCATGCACATACACTACATCTTTTGACAGTCCATAAATACTGCTTTAGCCTGTTTACTGTCAAAGGCACAGGCTCAAGTTAAGAACCCTTCTAAAGGATTACTTCTCCATTTGTCCAGTTTGGACGCCCCATATCACTAATAGATGCATGACCCCAAAAATTCAGTGATCCCCAATTCTTTCATACAGGTTCCAACAGCCACCTTTGCTCTCTGGACTCAGGCACAACAGAGTTATGGGGTGATCCACTCATCTGCAGGGAAAGGTATTCTTTTGGGGGACATTCCCCAAAACATCAGGACCAAATTTTCAAGACTGTCCAAACCAACTTTTTCAAGAAGTAGGGGTTTCCAGTAAAAAATATTAATGGTGTTGAGGTATCTTCGCAATAAACTCTTTCTGCTGTTACCAAACCTATTGACTTCCATTTGGTATATCGTTATGCCTTAAACCATTTATTTACTGTCTCGTAATGATTCATATAACTATATAGTGCTGCCAAGTGAATTCCATTACCATGGGGACATTTGCAGACATTTTAAATAGTTGAGATAAATACAATAAACTAGAAAAAACACCGAAAAATATATTGATATAAAATGGGAGATCACTGGCTCACAAACTGGAATGAAATACACTGAATTTTTGAACCAGCTAGACAACTCAACAGTAACTGCACAAGTTGCTTAATAATACACTACAGGTAGAACAATACCATATTCTTTTTGCAATAAAGTAGTCAAAACACTTTTTAAAGAAAGGCAATGTAGGCAAGTATTTGCTTCCTACACAACTGAACCCTCTTTCGATAACATTCAATTTTCCAGCTAGGTATTTCAGGAAAATAAAGAACACACAGGAACAGCATATAAGTGTCATGTCCAATAGACTATTTCTATCACAGAGTCTTTGGTGAAGACGAGTAATATCTGAAAACGGGCATGGGCATTACAAATACCAGTAAATTCATAAAACATGAAGTCATACACGTAGGCGTTTCAGGTCTGTCTATCTATCTATCTATCTATCTATCTATCTATCTATCTATCTATCTATCTTTTATATTTAGTATATTATCTAACAGAGGTGTTCCCATGCACTCCATGAGCACAAGATTAATTATCAAAAAGTGCTATCAATGTATAACCAAACAGTACATGCTTCCCATATATTTCATCACAGTTTTTAACCATGGTTTTTACAGGACTTTGGGCGTTACATTGGACCGTTAAGGAGGGAAAAAAAATTGTTGGCAAGGAGTTTAGAAACATCCTGTGTAGGAAGAGTCCATGCTGCCAGTTTATCCAAGAAGGACACTTAATGACCTCATGACCCAGAAGCTGTTTCAAAAAACATATTTATGATATTATGCAAATAAACCCAACCCTTATTTTTCCACACTTCCATGCAGAACATGTATTTTGCATTAAAATTTGCACACTGTAAGGAGTGTGTCTGAAGTTTGGCTTTGTAACAAGCACATAATTTTTCCAAAAACTCTCTAACACTATAACTTTCTGTTATTACAACAACACAAGAACTTTCCTTATCTGGAAGACTAAGGATAAATTTTGGGTTATGCTAATAGATCTACTTTGAAACAAGCTCTTGAAATATTCTTGGCTTATATAGCGGATTCATCATCAAAAAGACCATTATCTCACATTATGAATCCCAAATGTCTATATAACTGATTCTTTCAGAACTGTGCTCTATTTCTAGTATAGCTCAGTCATCATAGCAAAATCACTAAGTACTTTTCTCCTTATGTAAAATAGAAGTTCAGAATGATGAATTCAGAATACACGTACAAAAAAGTAATCTGAATTAAGTTTCAGCATTTTCCTTTTCTATATTTCGAGGGGTTTTTTCCACATTATGCACCAATAATTTAACTAACTGGACCGAACCATAATGTATTTTTGAGTATTTCTATACTGTTATATTCATATTTTAGCAGTTTTTGGTTTTCTTACAAAATATAGCTTTGAGATTTTTTTTTTCTGTTAATAGAGAGCTTTGACTGTTCAAGACTATAACTCTTAAACTGCAAAATTCCCACTGTCACCAAAGGCAGTAGCATTCAGTCAGTCCTATGCGTAATCAGATGTCAACTCTCACACAGGGCCTAAGTAAAAAATAAAAAAGAGTTTGCTTTTTACTTACTGATAAGTATTTCATATCACCTTTTGTTGCAAAAGACAAGTGCGTAGCTCTACTGGATTAACTGGAGCTATATGCATAGGTGTGTTCAGCTTAATGACTGCCACTAGATAAACTATCAGCAAAGCCCGAAAGACAGGGACAAATAAGTCATCCTCTGACAAAAGCAGGAGACAAAACCAAGCAGTGAACTATAAAAGCTTGTATTCATTGATTCTGGCCCAGGGGTTCAAAGACTGGGTTTAGGCTGAAAGCTAAAGACCAAATGCACAAGGAGTACCTGAAATTGAAAATTGCAACTGAGTGTCTGAAAAGTGGCTTTCAGGAGGTTTAGGGTTGATGCTCTGGTGCCGAGACACCAATAATTTTGTTCACACGGTGCAACTTCTCAGAAAAACCAGGAAGTACGTTCTAACTACCTTGGACAAATTACACGTGTTTATGTGGTAGATTAGACAGGAGTGGTGGTACAAGTCCTTCTCTGTGTGAAATCCTTTGCTCCTAAAGGTCGTGCCAAGTAATTTTGCTTAATCAATTCATTTAAGTGCTAGGTGCAGCCTCCAAGGGCAGGTCTGGGAGCCAAGTCACGTGCTGAGTAAGCACAGTGGCAGAAGGGTAAGTGCAGTGGTGGACTTGGGACCTGACTACCCAGAGAGAGCAGAGTCCAGGCTGGTCCAACTTGAGGCACAAAGGGAGAGACTCATCACTTAGGAATGAATTTGGAGAGGATTCCAGATTGTAGGCATGCCAGTAACTATGACAGAAGCAAGAGTCACATTTTTACAGGTAAAGGAAACAGAATGAAGTGACAAAGTGATTTAAATGCCAGTAAGTGGCACAATCTGCAACACTTGGCTTCAGCTGTTCAGCATTTGTACCCAAGGCCCTGATGTGCATACTGCTACCTCAAGTCTAATGTCAAGTACTAGATGTGCTGTTGCTTTAGTATGTGCAAAGACAAGGCCCAATTCCCTGTTCCTAGGCTGATGTAGATGTCCTTTAATCAAAAGGGGACAACTGGAAAATACAAAGCCAGACGGCTGGGGCCACAGTGGCACAGGGTACACAGTACTTGTTTCCAATCAGAACCTGTCATTGACTTTACTTTTTATAGAAACAATGTCCTGATATGAGTAAACAGAATAAAGAGCTGAGTACTGTACATACAGAATTGATGCTTTAATTAATTCTGTAATATTTTATTTATTCTCTAATATTTTCCTTCTGGAATTAAAAACAACCCACTATCTAGCGTTTATGCAGGAAATTAATTTTAAGCTCATCAATACATTTTAAGAAAAAATTTTCTTTTGGAAAGCATAACTCCTTTCCTGAAATAATAATAATAAAAAAAAGAAATAAAATGTCGCATTGCATTACATGTCTAAGTATTTTTTTTTCCTTAATCTAATATGCAAAGTATGACAGCAGTACCTTATTCTAGGCTAGGAAGCACTTGCTAATGTAAACAGGCAGCAAGCTCAGCTCCCGAAGGCTTGCTCTCACAGCAGTGGCAGCCTGAGCAGCCCCTTCATGCCCATGGTGCCCTGCACAGACACAACAGCTCATCAGTGCGTGTTCAGCTGCAGCACTGCTCATTAACAATTACACATCTGGCTATAAGGAAAGCCTTATAAGGACTTACCAAGACCTGCCCAACCCCAGTGGGGTTTACTTATTAACAAATAATCAAACAGAGAACTGGAATTACAGGGCACGTGGCACACACCATCGCCTTGCTCTTGATCATCCCAGCAGTCGCTGCTACTGCCTGCAAGCAGAGGGGTGGAAGGGTGAGAGGGGCCTCTGCTCAAGGCTCTGATTCCCTGGTGTAGGAAATATATTTTTCAATCTGTCAGCTCACCAGCTTGCATCTGTGACTCTTGTACAAACAACACATTAGATGGTGCATTTTTCAAATAGCTTAGCACTACTGGAACACTCCTGTGTCTCCCAAGACGAGAGTCTTTCACAAGGATGAAGGAAACTGCCATGAAGGTTGTATCTCACCTCACTTAAGGAAGTAATCGTTGTTGGTATGAGTGAAGGGCTAAGGGTTAGGCTGCCTTCCTGCTTCTACTGATCTATATTCCCTGCTACACGACTATAACTGCACAAAGCAACCATTTTCTACCTTAAACAATAAGTGCATGTGTGTGCCTCTCACAAGAATCACATCATTGGGTTGCAATCTATCAAAGCTTCTTTCTTTAGATAATTGAAGTAATGGATGTATACCAGGACGATACAGTAAACACACTACAAAACAAGAGATGCTGTATTTTTCCCGTAGCAATTGTTCAATAGAAGCCTGTGTTCATAACTTTTACAGCATTTTATAAGCATTTTCTGGTGAATGTGGCTCTTTCTTATTGCTGCAGAGCACTTTTTAAAAAAAGCAAGTGGCAAAACTTAAAAGGGGGCCAAAAGGTGAACATTTTATCTTGATTTATTTGCATATCTGTAGAATAATCTTGTAGGTAGCAGCCAAAGAGAACCGTCATGATGCAGCAACAATGATAGTTAGGACAGAATAATAGAATGGCCTGGGTTAAAAGAGGCTTTTAAAGATCACCTAGTTCTAGACTCCCTGTCATGGGTAGGGACACCTTCCCCTAGACTGGGTTGCTCAGAGCCCCATTCAATCTGGCTTTGAACACTTCCAGGGATGAGGCAGCCACAACTTCCCTGGGCAGCCTCTTCCAGTGCCTCACCACCCTCACAGTAAAGAATTTTTTCCATATATCTAATCTAAACCTCCTCTCTTTCAGTTTGAAACCATTCCCTCTCGTCCTATCACTACATGCTCCAGTGAAAAGTCCATTTTCTTCCCTGTAGGCTCCCTTCAGGTACTAAAGGCTGCACTTAGGTCACCCTGAAGCCTTCTCTTCTCCAGGCTGAACAATCCCAATTCTCTCAGCCTTCCCTCACAGGAGAGGTGCTCCATCCCTCTAGGTGGTTACTCTGCTGCTTATGAGTTTGCAAGGGTTGTTTCCTGACAGCCCTCCTCTGAATACAGAAAAGTGCCCCAAATACAGGCCTGACTCTGGAAACCTTTATTCAGACAAGTGACCGTACTGACTTGGTATGTCCCCAAAGGACAGGGTCGATGGACAAGACCGATGTGACACCTGATGCCTCATATTACTGTTAGAATTTGTATTACTGCTGTTTCTTGTGCTAGATAACAAAGCAAAATGGCAGCATTTTCACAGAGATGATCCAATGTAAGGGGCAGCAGGTGTCCAAGAGGCAACACAGTACAAGAACAAGAGACACTTCGGCCAACATGACAAGCAGGGGTCAAAGAGTGGCCAAGATGCTGGTAGGCATTATTACAAATCTGAGATTTAAGGGTGGGTTTGAAGGAGGATGCTGTACTCATTATTCACTGCTGATCATCCTCAGCCTCCTATCTTGCAAGAGTTAGACTGTAGACAGGAGTGGGAATTTAGGACTTTCACCCAGTTGGTGTAACAAAACTGATTGTTTCAGCAAGACACTGCTTGGTACACAGCGATCTGTTACACTTGCACAGCAGCTCCAAAGGATGCTGCATACTTTGGACTGACTGTGATGCCTAAAGAGGCCAACCTAGAAACAGAGACTGGACAGGAGTAAGGGAATAAAGGTGGATATTTATTTGAAGGGCCTTCAGAGGTACACCCTGTGCAGGCCAAAGGCTACACCCAAGATGGACAACAAGTCACGAGTTCTTCACACTTTTATAGCTTTGGTCCATTTACATATCAACCCAATTTCACCAATTAAACTTTAGCCAATGATGTCATTTCCCCTCAGCTTGCCCCCCTTCTCAAGATGCTGGTTTACACATTTTGGGCCTAGGACGGGCTGGGTGTCCTTGGAGAGCAGCCTGGAGAGGCTTTGTTATGTCTATCTTAGCATGAGAGAACAGCAGCTCACAGGCTACAGGACACTTCAGAGTTACACACTAGGAATACAGAATTTGAAAAATATAAAAGTTGAAACTTAAGGCATCAACTGAGCAAGCATGATTCAGTCTGGAGATGCACCATGTGCCCTATAAACCCAGGAGGGACTGGAGTTGCCATGCAGGAGCAAGTCAGCAGACTACAGGAGCAGTAATTCCACCACATCCCATGCTGGAGCTAATGCTGTGTGCAAATTCACCTAGTGAGTCATGTCTGCTTGCATTAAAAGAAATACAAAAACAAAATACTCTTCCTATGTCTCACTGGCAAGAAGAGACTGAAACTGGCTAGGCTGGTTGGGAACCAACCTGGAGGCAACCCTATTTAGCAGATTTTCTAAGTAAGGTGAGTGGTTTTTGTTTCTGTATCTGAAGACAAGAGGGACAGAGATGGGGGTTGATGGCAGGGAGCGTCCTAATTTTAAGTTTGCAAAGCTCTTCATTAATTTCACGAAAAGCAGTCACAAAATTGTATCTTCCATCTTTGAATCAAATAAATAGAATCTACAGAACCCTGAAATTTACTTGTCGAGTTCAGTTTTTTAAAGTTCAATTACATATTTAGTGAAGCCTTTGCTTTTGAAGAGGAACAGCAGATCACTACAGGAATGGAAGAAGTTTGGATTTATTATATTGTACACAGAACACAGTATTTTTCAAACCTCAGGGATCCATTTGCATTTATTTGTCAAAATGAACACAATTTTGCAGAATCTTCTGAAGCCTGTGAATTGCTGTATGAAAAGAGACACCCCCCCCCACTGCTATTCACAACCCAGAAAAATGGGACATTAACCTCACATAAAACCCACTGGCTTGCATCTTGCTTCCTCATTAAGCCTGTGCCAGTTTTGCAGTAGATTTCAAAGGTGCGAGTTCACTTTTGTTTTTCCAACAATCAATACACAAAGTAACATTCAACTTAGAAGGGAATTCCCCAAAATCATGATTTCCTACTTGAAGATATCCCCAGCAGTTACATGCTATTTTCTCAACATTACATATCTGAAAACCAAGGTAAATGTTTTTAAGCAATTTGAAGCCCTTACTACAAGAGAGAAAACAAGTATTATTTGTATTGTTTGTTTTCCCACAATGTATTTTTATGGGACAGCTGCGGGGACCGTATTTTGCATTCAGTGAACAACTTCTGTGGTGTAAAATGTCTCTTTTTGGTATTCAAATAACCACGAAAGCAATGTAGCTATATCTCATTCCCATGGACATTACCACCTAAACCAACTAGAATGAAAAAAAAAAAAGGTTATTTCTTACCTCATCCATTGTGAAAGACATGGGTTTATGAGATAACATTTGGCAGTCCTGTGACCAACAATAATAAAAATCTCTTTCCCTTGGGCACCCAAGAACCACAGTATATTGTAACACTTCTAGTTCTTAAACAGTGCTGAACCACATTGTGCAGGGCTGCATACCTTTCTGAAAAGATTATGCATTTTCCTTGTTGTCATATAAAGTATTTGTTTATCAAATGCACCAAAAAGAAAAAAAAAAGTTGTACATGAGATACGAAAGAATTGGATGGAACTCTGTGAGAAACAAAGGCAAACTTAGTGTCTGCATTGTTGCTCTTGCCTGGCTGGCTATGACTCTACCTACAGAAATATTGCATTATTGATAAATTTCCATTTGCTGTTGAAATAAAAATTGCTGTTTTCATCCTCCTAGTACCTGGGCATGTTGTTAAGGTGTACTTTTAATAGTGGCAGCAACAAATTATAAAATAAACAGTAAATTCATTCATTCATTAACCGTAAATTTTACCTTCTTGCCAACCACTTTTCCCTATTAGAGAAGTGCACTGTGCCTCATGTGAAAGAAAAGGCCAGGAAAGGACCATACTTGAAAATCCCTAACACAAAAGAAAGTATGTTATGTTTCAAATCGCACATCATAAATACAGGTCTCCAGTATTGCAGTTTGGGCATAAAATATCCCAGAGTCTCTTGGAGACTTTGGACAGATAGTTGCCCAAAACATAAAATGGAAATTCAACATTGAGAGCTCTATTGCAATACGAAAGGCAAAAGGTATTTTTCTGCCTCACTTGGAGTCCGTGTTTTCCCATGTCACTTCTGTACTGCAGGGGACATTTATCCCGGCTGGCAGCAGCATTTCAGGGTCTCAGGGAGGTGCTAGACCAGCCTAGGCGGTAGGGCTTGGCAGTGGGATTCCCAGGGCACAGGAGCATCCCTTCGGCCCTCTAGAAGGATTTTACCTAGTGCCTGCCAACAGCTGCCTTCAAATGGCTTGGTGTGGGTTTGTTTGGTTTGTTTTTCAATGAGTCCTCATTCATTACGGGGTACTTGGGCATCCAATCATGACTTCGTGGGGAGAGCAGAGTCGAGCGCCGCAGTGCCGCAGCCCGAGGCTCCCCGGGGGCAAGGGCGGCTGGAGGGCCTCGCTCGCTTTGCCCATCGCGGTGCCCTCTCCCGCCGGCCTCTCCCTAGGCCACCTGCGTGGGCGGGCGGCTGCGGCTGCAGCGGCCCCGGCCCGCCCCGGGCCCCGCCAGGCGCGCAGGGAGCAGCGCCGCTCCAAGCATGGCCCCGGTGCAAGAGGGGCGGCGCGACCGCCTCGCCCCGCGCCTTG
>VWZT01001059.1:1945545-2083775 GCA_013397055.1 Pachycephala philippinensis
TTTCCTTCCTCTCTAGGGCGTTTTGGGAGGGCTGTATGTCGCTTCGGTCTGGTTTTTATTGGCCGCTGCACGGGCGCTCGCCCGCGCTGCCCCGCCGGCCCTGCCCCTGCAGCCCGATTGGAGCCTCGGCCGGTCATTTCTAAAAAAGAGAAAGTAGAAATTACAATTTACGAACAGCTGCCCCGGGAGTCTGTATGAAACGCCTTTTTGAGCAGTTTCTGTTTGATCCGCTCGCTTAGCGAACCAGTCTTGCAGAATAAATTGGAGGGGTGCTTAGTGTTTCAGGAGGGTAGTTGGGAAAAGGGGAGATTATGCACGAAGATTTTTTTGATGGGCGACTTAAGGAAAAGCAGCTCAACTTACTTTAGCGTAAAGTTGTTGGCTTCACGCTGAACCAGTTATGTGCAAATGTAATTCCGAGAAAAGACAGCGTTCAGGAATCTTCTGCATGCCGTTTGTGTGCCGCCTCCTGCAGATGAAATATGAACAGAAGACTGTCAGAACTACCCATTCACTGAATGTTTTTTCGTGGCCATTGTAATCTCCCTGTGATTGACAGTGGCTTCTCGTTATGTTCAGTGAAAGAAATGCTTCCATATGTTGAAATACCTATGGTGTGTATTAATATCATGACCAAAAAAATATCAGTTTGTGTAAAATATGCAGGTTTAGCTACCATGAAAGTTAGATGGGCCACTGCTATATCTGGGCCTAAAAGGTAGACCATACCTTCTTATGGAAGTGAGGTTTTTTGTAGTAATATCTTTCCAGAGCTAAACGATAATTGAAATTCTGACTAGAACTTTCACTGAGATATCAAACTAATATTATTTCTTTATAATTCTGCATATATGTTAAAGTTTTTTTCCTGCTGAAATGTTAGGAAATAAGGGAAGATGTATTTCTGTGTAGTGTTTAGCATCTTTCAATTGATACTTGCTTAGTTTGTGGGATTACTAGCATCTTTGGCTGTTGATTTGTGAACATAAGAGCAGTAATTCAATCTGACTTTGGATGACTTTTTTTTTTTTTTTTAAGCTGACTTGCGAATAACAAAAACCAACAAATAGAAATTTTTTACCTTAGGAGAGTGGGTTTCAAGAAGCCATTGCTTTAAAGGTCAATTACTACCTTGTCTGTGTTGAAACCAGACTTGGAATCCGAGAGCATCACCTGTTCTGTGTTTGCTGCTATTGAAGAGGGGGTTGTTATTTAAGTCATTTTGAAATTGAAGCAGATATAACAAGAACTGTGCATATCATCCATGCACTGATAATAATTCACAGCATTTCCTTCTGTTTGCCCATAGGGACAAGTAACTGGTCTCAGTTAAAACAGTGCTTCAGATATATACTTAGTGCATGTTTGTTTCTGTGTATATGGATAAAAACTTGATTGTTTATCTTGTGCAGAAATAAAGGATCAGATTTGTCTCCTTTATAAGCTAAAATGCAATAGATTTTGCTTTTTTTCTTGCATAGAAATGTCTAAACGTGCACAGCAGAATTGGTTTTTTTCTTTAACTGGCTGTCAGTTTAGTGGTACTTAGTCTCTTCCATGGGGCAGGCTCATACTTCGTGTGCTTTATTTTCTTCAGTTCTAGTAGCTCAGTGCTGCTGCGGTGGTGTTTTTATTACTCTCCTAAAATACCCATTGAGACAACAAATAGTTACAAAATACAATGGCTGCAGATTCAAAACCTCGTTTTAAACACAAAGTCAGTGAAGGAAAATTTGCGTCAGAGAAGGTGTAGGAGAGAGAACTGTAGTATGTAGAACTGTAGTATGACACACATTTTTAGCTTCAGTTTATTGCCAGACTATTCACTTAACCTGTCTAGACCAGAGATGTGTATGTATGAGCGACGTTCTGTTTTCTGTAAGTTGGTGCTCCAGCTCCTGAAATGAGCTAGTTAATTGCAAATGTGTGCTCTGTAATTAGAATGGCATTTAGTCACCATTTAAGTAGTTTAGTTAAGCCTCGTTTAAATTAGTAATTCAAATTTGGGGTAGTGTTGAACTGTAGGTGGTCACAAACTATTTCCTATTTCCTAGGAGCGTTTGAATGTCTTGAGCTGGTGTTTGTGGAATAGATGTCTTGCAGAGCTGGGGATGGTGGTGTAAGTGAGGTAAAGGCATTTCTCAACTGCAAGGGCCAGGAACTCAGTTCACAGAAACCAGTGACTTCCTGTTCACCTTGCCAGAGTGAGTTTCATATATGTCAGGGATGAGTCAAATTTTTTTCCAGCCCTAGTTTAATGGTTGCATACTGATAGCTCTGTAATGTCATCGGGCAGCCCTTTTCTATTCTGTGGGTTTTTTAATAGGAAAGAATCAAGTAAGTATTTACTAACATGACTTCAGTTTAATGCAGCAGCCCTGTAAAACCAGGTATTGGCTTCATTGCGTGGACATGGCTGTGAAACTTTACAGTAAAAATCAAAATGTAGCCAGTAGGTTCATAAGCACTTCAGAGGCCAATATGTATCCACTTTTCTTTTGACAGACTTTGAGTTAGAGCAATGTAAAACACACGCCTGACTAAACCTTGTTCTGATGTACATCCTGAACTTCCTTCCCCCAAAAGCCAGTTAATCTTCTGCTTTTTGTGCATCGGTGCTATTCCATGCTTCAAATGTGCCTTACAGGAACCTGCTGGTTGCACGGGCTGGCAGGGCTGCTGCTCAGAGTCACTGCCCGGCAGCCCTTCTTAAAGCCACTCATGGGGAACAGAATAGCTGTGTATCTTATTTTCAAATGACTCTTTGTATGGCTGTTTTCACGCCACATTTCTGTCATTTAACGCAGTGATAGTTCAGTATGCATTTGAAAATAATTTTGGAAGCCGTATTGCTGAACAATATCACTCTGGGTGTTTCATTCAGAAGCACTTAAGAAACTAAAATAGAACTGAATTATTTGTTAGTGGCACAGAAGATTTAGAATTTTTTTGGTCAACATTGAAAATAACACTTCCAGATACAACTTTCCTTAATTGCCTTTTTTTTGCTTATTGCTGTTATTACTCTTACTACTTACAACTATTAATAGTTGTGTGCTTCTTATTTTTTATTTTTTAATCTGAATACTTACAACCAGGTGTTGACTTACAACCAGGGGAAGGATTGATTAAAATATTAGGTAGATTTCTTCCTCCATGACCCATTGTAGCTCTAGGGGGATCAATATTAAGATACAGCACATAGTTTTGGTCTGACACTTGTGAAATAGAGTTTTGAAATGGAAAGATTGCATCATACTCAAAAAAGACATGAAACCTGAAGAAAAGAAAAATTACTTTAGACTGCTCTTTTGTTTGACCAAGAAAAAGATCAAAGAATGACAGTGGTCTTAAGAAGTGTGCTGTTAAAGCAGAGAATCGCCCATATGAGGCTTTTTTCCAGTGCTGTGGGGTAAACCATGACAAGAGAATGACCAGAAAAATAGAAATACAAACTAGGTATATGAAGCGTGCTCTTTAACATCGTTGGCGAGTGTTGAGCTACGAAATAGTAGGTTATAAAATTCCAGTCAAAACAGTCTTAATATATGCAGAAATCAGTCAATCATACAGTGGTGTTATTCCAAAGAAACGTTTCAGAAAGGCAGCTGAAGTCCTTGATGGCAGAGTTTCTGAAGTGACATTTGTCTGAGAAAGCATTGTAGGTCGTTGGAGTTGATGCTGAGAAAAATGTAAGATGGCATGAAGGTTGGTACTGCTGCCAGTGGTTGTCACTGAATTATGGGCAGGTAGATTCTTAGAAGAATAACGCATAAAATATTGCCTATTTTTATATCTTGTACATTTAAAACACTATTCATGTAATGATTCATATTGAGCTCTAAGTAAAATGAAACTTGACCTAGTGAGGTGGTCAAAATTGCCAAGAATGCTTAAGTTAACATTAACATAAAGCTTAAATCAAGACTTTTCCAGTGTTGGCCAGTTGCAATGTTTTAATTTCATTTATGTGTAACTCTGTCACAGTGTGCAGGAAATTCTAGTGTCTCCAGCAGTGTCGTCTGCTTTCCTTTTTGTTCTTTTGTAAGAATCTTACCATGTGATTTTATAGCTTACACTGATACATAACTGGACTGCAGTTGAAAAATCCTGTCTTGATTGTATGTTTGTTCTACACACAGTGTAGAAAAACTTCAGTGTTCATATAGTGGTGTGATTAGATGAGCTTGCTGATGTAATGGAAAGTTAACCTTACAGTAGAGTAGTTTTCAGCTGGGCTTGTGAGCTAATTTCACTTGTTCGATGTTGTGCACTTATCAGAACTGATAGGAGGGCAGCCTGAGCTCAGCCCTGGTGGTGCAGTTCCTGGGTGAATCTGTTGGCCAGCTGCTTGAAAAGAGGCAATTCTGCTGCTCTGCCCACCTTTGTGCCTCTTCAACCCAATAGTGAGTCAGTTCATGGAGCTCAGCTCACGGGGTCTCCCTGTTTTTTCTTCCTGAAGAAGATTTCTGTTTCTGTTAGTTGAATTCCATGAACCTTTCATACCATGTGCTCACAGAAGTGTTGGCATGGAAAGAGAAATGCAAGTGGGCTTGAGCAAGAGATGGAACTTCAGCTGACCATTTGGTCAGTAGAGAGATACAGCCTTGGTTTGCTGTGTGCTTCAGACTGGTGTAACATGGCACTGCTGCAAAGAGAAGAGGGCTTGATTTTCTGTTCCCACCCAAATACTGAATCTTAACGTAGGCTGGCAGTTGCTGTGTTAGTGTGCCCAAGGCACAGAGACGTGGTAGTTGATCTGGTTGTACAACTTGTTTATTTCCACTCTATCAGTGGTTGAGGTAGGGAAGGAGGAAGACTGTATCCTGCTGGAGGAATTAGTGCTAGTGGTTGAGAATGTAGTACTCTCCCCTTGGTGAGAACTGGTGACTTATCTGAGGATAAACACAAGTGGGCAAAGTTTAATGGCTTTTGTTTCAGCTCCTGTCGCTCACGCCTTGATCACTGCATGGGTGAGGTGCCTGGCTTTTTATTACCTGGTGTTGAATCATTGCCTGTGACGTTTATTGTAATAGTATATTAGCATTAGGACTTATCTAGAGCGATTTGCAAAACTAAGGCCCTCATCAGTGATGGCTGCAGAAATCTCACAATGCAGAGGGTCTTGTAGTCATGACCAGGTCCTGACTGTGATGGTATCTTAAGCTGAGATACCAGTTTTAGCTGACTTCCTGTTATAAAAGAATTAAAAAAAAAAAAAAGGCAGTTGTGAGGTATTAAAAGCTGTTGCTGGAGAAATGTAATTCTCTGGAAGCTTTCTGACAGCAGAGGCTTTTCTGAATGTGTGATCTTACCAATATGCACTGTAGTAAAATTCCAGATGCTGGCTCAAATGTAGTGTAATGCTTTCACGTTTGGGACAGTGAAAATTTCCAAAGTAGACTGATACCAACAAATCCATCCTTTGCTTCTGCAAACAAGCACGTCCTAATTGTAGTTAGTAAAGGTGTACTAACAAACCAGGAGATTCAAGATTATCTTAGTTTCTTCTTGGGAGGCTTTGCCAGATGGTGTGAAATCAAGGTCTGAGTAATCCCTTGATGATGGGTAAAGGGAAGCCATCCTGTTGCCTTCTGGGTTCTTTATTTTTGTAGCACTTGGTTGAGGGAGAACTTAGCAGAGAATAGGCTGCAAACTGCTGCAGTATGGTACTGAAGTTCGCAGTCACCTCCTACTGTTCAGCTGTGCCAAATATTGACCTTCAGTGCTCTTATTTGCAATTCTGTGGGCATCTGCAAACCAGTAAGTTCTCAGAGCAGTGGAAAGAACCTGCAGTTTCTATGTGAGAGACTGAAGCAATGAGGAACAAGACCTTCAGGAGACTGGGACAAAAACCATAGTATGTGGTTGTTTGTTGTACAGTTGAGGATTGTTAATAGAAGGAATCTCCTTTTCAGTCAGTTTAAGGAAACATGCCTAAATGTTACAAGTTCAAAAGAATGCTGAAGACTAGGTGCTTGAAAGGAGGTGGTAGGGGTAATGAGCCCCCATCCCATAAAAATTTGGCAAGGAAAGCTGAAAATTTCATCAGGGAGTTTTTCCGTACCAGCAGTTTCAAATTTAGCAAGTTAATTTTTGAGCTGGGTGGTGGTATTCCTTTTCATGTGTTCAATAACAGGGACTCTGTAGAAGGTCTTTTGAGGTATGTTGCATTCGGAATTCTTGGACAATTGAAATTTTCAGCTGGTGAGTTCAAAATTATTTTAATACTCAGTATTTTATGCAGACCAAGTTAAGTTATTTGAATGTCAGTATGTTAGTAATGAAGTGTCACTGACGTCTTGTTTGTCCAAACACATGCGAGAGTTGATTTGGAGAAGACTTTGATTAAGACACAGCTTCTGCAAAGAACTGTTCAATAGATGGCCTCTAACCTGGTCACTGAATGATTTTCACTTGCCCCTGGCTTTGTGTCTTTGGCTTCTCACCTTGTGATCTGCCTGCAAGGCATCCAGTGTCCCCCTAGGTAAATGTGACTCTTTTTTGGTATGTTCAGGTCTTTGTCGTTGTGGGCATCAACAATGATCCTGGGTTCCCTGTTGCTTAGAATTGTGTTTCTGGTTATTAATCTTGGCCATTGAATACTCTGGTGTGGCAGCAAGGTGTGGAGAGGATTTAACTCCCACTCGAAAATTTGGCAGGGCTAGTCATGCAGGATAGCTGCTTGGCTGGTGTACATGTTGGACCATGTAATGCATCTCTTCACAGCCAGCTTCCTCACTAAAGCCAAAAACAAAAGGGCTTGGGAAGTTGAGAAACCAACAGCTTTGGTGCTGTTAATCACTGGGATGGTTTGCAATCCAGCTGTGGCTTAACTCCTTACAGTCTTCAGTTTTGTCATCCAAAGCAGTTTGACTGCTGGTGATTTGGTTGCTCTCGGATGTGTTGCTTTCCCCTTTGAAAAACATGTGCAGTAAACACCAAGTTAAAAATTTAATCTTTCGCATAGAATAAATGAAATAAAACTTCAGAGTTTCTAAATGCCAAGCTATTCTACAGATGAATGGTAGTTATTGCAGTTCTGTATTGTAATAGTCTTAATATTAAACCCTGATGATAAATTTTACTGTAGATATGGGCCATTCTTTGTATCAATTGCCATTGCAACCCACAGGGAAACAATCTTAACTTCTACTTAGTATCTTCCTTACACAGTAATTGTAATGGGAGCTATCTTTCTGTGGTATCTCTCTAGCTTAAAAATAAAGATAATTAAAAACAATGCAGCCAGCCAGCTGTGTTTCATAACATCTAAATTTAACATATGGAGAGGTTTTTAATACTTGACTCGGCATATTTCTTTGAAATAACACCTGTGTCTTTTTTAATCATCTTGGTCTCATTAGAATTCTTTATATTCTAAGTAGAGAACTCAGTGTGGAAACAGTTAAAAGGTAAAATTCTCTAAGCATTAGTAATGTAATAATACCCATAAGGATGGCTCTCAAGGTTTGATGAACCTTGTAGTAGATGTATTGAAACACAAAAACTAACATGATTTCAGCATATCATGAAAATTCAATTTGTAATTCTGTATTTTGGTGTCATTAAAATATGATCTCATGGCAGGAAAATGGGTGCTGTAGAGAAATACCTACCCTGCTTCAAGGGATAATAAATACTGTAACTTAACTTTAGACTACCACTATGCTTCTTTTCATAAAAGATGTTTTTAAATGATTCATTGGTGACACCTTGCTAATTGAGATAGTCTCAAGATGTATTTTAATTTTTTCCAAAGAAATTTTTTGGGAGGGAAGAGTTGGTGTTTTCAGAAGTGTTTCTGTTTCACTGTTCTGTGGCGCTAGTTTGCTACTGCACAAAAGCGCAGTAAACTTTAAAAGATGAGGCGAGGGACAGGGACTTGTGCCTTAAAATTTTAGCTAGAAACGTCTGTCTTGGTGAAACCTGCAGGACTTTTGAAAGCTCCTCTATGGCAGAGGGTATGGAGTTCAGCATAGATACTAGTATAGGAAAATAGGAATATACAGAAAACCAGATGACTTCCATATTGGAATGAGTTGCATCCACCATATAGAACCATTTGGTAAAAGCCCTTCACCCTAGTTACATCTCAAATGAGAATTGTCCACATTAACAGAAGAATCAGGATGAAATACTGTAATTTTTCTCTTTAAGGGCAACACACTTCATTTAGACTGTGTTGAATGTACTTGAGTATTTTTGCATGAATGATTCACCTCTCATTAGCATTTCTGCACCTACATGTTCAAGAAATTTTACTAGATCTGATAGTAGCCCTTTGGGCTACAACTGTAATAATGCAATTTCTTGTCCTGCCATCCTTACAGCTGCTTGATGAGGAGGGAGAATGGGATGTGCTGCTGGGGAGTTCATTTCTGTGGGGATTCAAGGCGTCGAACAGAAGGAAGTGCAAAGTGCACCTGCAAATGCCTTTTTCAGAGTGCCTTGGTTGAAATACTGCCAGCTGGATTGCAGCAATCTGCTTTTCCAGAGAAACTCACTTCTGTGCTTGGGCATATATGAGATGCCTGTGCTGTTGCTGCTGCTTCACCCAGAGATTTGGTGTGGGAATCAGTTGGTTTGGGTTTGTTCTTGAGTTTTTTGGGGTTTTTTTCCATTTTGGTTTTTTGATCACCACCTAATCTTTGCGTTAACTGATCAATCTGTATGCAAATTTTGAAGGAAAATGCAATGTTAAGGTGAACGTGAAGGAACTGAAAAATGCTCAACAGTGACTTAGGTGCAAAGGATATGGTAAAGAAACTAAATGGTACATTGCAGCATGACATGTTAGTGTGTTTCTTAATACTTCCTGTGCTTTGTTGCTTTTTTCCTGCTGTGTTTCCAGTGCTAAGTGAGACTCTTGAAATGGTCTCCATGTAGAGGCACTAATCTACTTGGGGGAGAATTTTCATTTCCTTAAAAATGGCTGTTTTCAAACCCATGGTTTAGTTGATGTCATAGGAGATGAAAATAGTGTGAGATAAAACTGTCTGAAAGATACCACCATTTTGGTATTGGTTGGTGGGTTTTTTTTTTTTGTTTTGTTTTTTAAATTATTTTAAGATCTTTTATTTACATGTCTTTTGGGAAATATCTGCAAGCTAAATAGACAAGAGACATGTTAAATCTGAAGTGTAATAACAGATAGTTTGTTTTCGTTCTTGTTGGAGTTGTTAGTTTGTTTGTGTTTAGTGGGTTTTTTTGCCTTGGAGGCTTTGTATCCAGGGATCTTCCATAGGTTTTTGTTTTGTTTTTGTTGTTGTTGCTGGTTTTTTTAAATTTTTTTTTTCTTTTGTAGCTTTCGTCTTCAACCCTTTGTTCAGTGTTTGTATTGGAATAAACATTCAAGGATAGCAAAACTGAGGAGGAGGAGATAGGGAGGTTAACAGTGGTGATCGACTCACCGAGTGATGTGTGGTTGATGCGTGATCTGATGCCGTTCTTGACACCAGGTCCCCAGCTGCCATTTCATTTCGACCCCAGCTTTATAGAGTGGAAGGTAATCGGTCACTTCACTGTCAAATGTGATTTCGAGTTGGTCATTTCAGTTGGATGCAAGTTGCTGTCTGATGGTGGTCTCTGTGCTGCTCTCTGCAGGCAGGCTGAGGGGTTTTATAAGCCAGAATAAAGGGGAAAATGCACAAAAACTCAAGAAGCTTTCCAATTGTATTCCTGTACTTTAAAATTGCATTTAAAAAGCAAAAATGGTTTACTTTATTTTCAAGGAATTAATTGTATAGCTAATTCTAGTGGAGGTTGAACTATTACAAAACCATTGTCAACATGTGTGGCTGGCCTGAATATTTTGTAGAGTCATCACAGGTAGAACTTTTAATATTGTGTGTTTTCGTTATTCAGGCCTGCTTTTATAGTTTGACAACCTTCCTCCCTCTCTGCCCCTTCACTCCCCCCATTTATCTAAAATTAGTTTTGCTTTTCTTAATACTTCACTGGCTTCATTTTCCTGTAGTTGTCTGGTTTCTTGCACTTTGGCTGCTCAAAGAAGTGCAGCACTGGCTGTGTTGGCTATAGTTGCTGTGCACATTTATTGTACACTGACTCTGAAGTTTCTCGTATTTTTTTTAGTAGGCAACTTAAGGTTTAGTAGTGTGCCTGCTGCTTTGGAGTTTTCTGCTCTCCTCCTGGATATGCTGCCTGTAGCTTAACAGACGGATTATGCTGTCTACTCTTTCTGGTCTTTACAGTGCAGAATCCTTCATGCAGAGTCCTTTTGCTCTTAGATGTCACACGTGTTTCAGCACTATTTTTAATAAACCAGATGATAGTGTCTGGTATGGGGAAAAAAGAGAGAATCCTGAAGCTCATTCTTCACCTATACTCACTAACTATGCTTAGTGACATTTTGAGGAACAGTTGAATTAGTGCATTCAGTGGATCAGTGCTTGAAGTTATTAATTATTGGCTTATTCAGCCTGCTGCTAGAGACTGAAAGAGATCCTCATTTCTTAGTTGTGGTTATGCATTAAAAGGATTTTTTTTTTTTTCAATCCTTTAT
This sequence comes from Pachycephala philippinensis, assembly GCA_013397055.1. Classification (NCBI taxonomy): domain Eukaryota; kingdom Metazoa; phylum Chordata; class Aves; order Passeriformes; genus Pachycephala; species Pachycephala philippinensis. The sequence continues at coordinate 1,956,071 of VWZT01001059.1, forward strand.
GAAAATACTTTTTATTTTTTCTAATGTAGGCCGTACCCTCAGTTCACACTTGAAAATCAAGTTGTTGTCTTGCAAAGGAAGGCTGCAGCTGATGCCTGTTTGAGGGAATAAAGTGCTCATTTCCTTTCCATCAGTGCTAGACTTCTATCATGCAGATTACAGCAGATGTTACTGACCCAGCAAATATTTTTACTTTTCTCTGAATAGTGAAAGGACAAACAGGTTCACAGATATTCAGCTTAAATTTAACTTTGCAAATAGATTTGATGAGTTTCCCTTTTATATTGTTATTTCAAAATAACAGAGTATGTATTTTGTTCTTTTGTTGTTTGGGTTTTTTTCTGTTGGTTGTTTTTTTTAATATGGATTGTATTTATCTTAAGGATTTTTGCAGAGAAAAAAGTCAAAGCTGAGGTATTACATATTATCTTAACAAGTGCTCATGGATTGTGGAAGCATTATTACACTAAATACTGCTACCTGAAGCCTCTATTTTAAGAATGCAGTAACAAAAACTGTAAGTTGCAAGATGTGCAGTGGCTCTCTGTATCTGGGATGTGGGAGGACAAGATGGGGAGATGTCTCAGTTGTTTTCTTTATGTATTGCCTCCATCTTGACAAGTGGAAAAAATGCAAAGTTTGATAAACTGTAGAAAATTTAAAGGGGTTTTGAAGATGTTGGTAAGGCCTTTTTGCAAGTTTTGGAGGCTTCTCTGTATTGATGTGGAGACTTCAAACAACTAGCAATGTTAGAAAGAAGACAATAAGAAATTACCATGTCACGGATAGTGGAGGAAATAGAAGTAAACAGTGTTTATAGACCAGTCTTCCTGCACAGAACTAGAAGCTATCAAACTGGTCATACTCACAGCATGGTGGTAGGACATTGCATAGAAATACTGTGGCTAAAGAGTTTGCAGAAATTTAGCCAAAAGTTCTAAAAAGATTATTTTAATTATTGAAATCATTGTTAGAGCAGGTGCAAATTCTTGTGTTTTAGCAGCACTGACATATTTCCAAAGTAAATTGTGTATAAAGAAAACTTTCCCTATGTCTAGTTGCCTTACCAAAATAAATTGACACTGTAGCAGATGTAAATTGTAGAAAAAAATACTGTGTTCAGAATGTGCTCCTGGTTCCAGCTGTGTGAAATGAGTGAAAAATGATCAGCTTTTCTCTTCATTGTTGATGCAACAAACATTGCTATCATATGCCAAATGCAGAGGATATCTGCCCTTTCTAATATCACTTTGTGTTGTGATCAGATTTCAGCAATTTTTGGGTTTTCTATGATGTTCCTGGGTACTTTTAAAAACAGTATTTCCTAGGAGGTGACTAGAGGAAAAAGAAGTATTTCTTTCACTTAGAATAAGTTTGACTGAGAAGCGCTAAAGCCAACTTTGATTGGAAAGGGCAGTGACTCCCTGATGTCACACTGGCTTTCTGTTTGGTCTTCTATTTTCTCTTCACCTGTCTTCATTAATATTTGCTGCTAGTTTGGCTATGTCATAAATCCTCAAAGAGTTTTCATAACCTTGTATTACAGGCTGTTGGTTGCTACCAGTGCACAGCAGCCGCACTTACACATGTTGAATATGAGCTGAACTCTCAGGTTGCACATTATAGAGGTATAAAATGGCTTTAGCTCACCTTGGACTTCCATCTCCTCTTGATCAGAGGGGTAAGGTATGCTCTTTTGTCAGGCACTGGACCTTAGGCCACAGACAATCATCTTCTGGCCCAGATGGTGATACCTGAAGAATGACTTTAAATTTATCATTCCTGGACACAGTCATCCAAGAATAAAGGAGAAATGTAAATTACAGTGTCTTGGCAATAACAAAGATGATAGATTTATTTAAAAAAAAGAGGTTTGGTTTTTTTTAAATCAGTGTTCTCCCTTAGAACTGCTTGGGAAGCCACTGATGCCTTGTTTCTCTTTTCACTCATTTGCATAGTTAGAGCAGTTTGCTGCTGGCTATTAATTCATTGATTCAGATGATGGATCCAAAAACACCAGCTCTGCAGCTGGTTTATACGGGCTGTGACATTTTGCTTGAGGGAAACATACGTCAAAGCAACATTGAGTACACAGAGTGGATGCATTGGAAGTCAGCTAAGGCCAAATTCATAATTGTATGGCTTGCCTTCATTTGTGCTAGGTTAGATCTGAGATGGCTGATGACTACAAGAACATACAAATATTAGAATATAAAATGATATTGATATAAAATGATAGCTGGAAGGCAGCATGGGTGAATGTAAAGTGATATGTATGGACTGCTGTGCTGCATGCTCAGTGATAAGCTGTGAACATTTTTTAAAGCTCAGGAGTGAGGTGTTGTGTCCAGTTCAGTGTCATCATCTCAGTACTCGGAAGGAGTCAAATAAGTAACATGTTGGGAATTGGTAAGAAAGGATCAGAGAGTAAGAGATAGCACGTGATCAGACATTGGATCTGTGAGTGTTTTGCCTCTTGGATACTGTGTGTGCAGCTCTTGCCCTGGCCGCTCCAGTAGTAGAGTTATGTAAGAGCAGCAGGAGCAATCAGAGACATAAAATGGCTTCTTTTGAATGCAGTATAATAGATGATTGGGGCTGTTTTCCAATGAAGATTCTACGGTGCAGCAGTTAATCTAACGGGAGGTAGTTTTGAAATGATAAAGTCCTCTTTTTAACAATGTACAGAGGGAGTCCTTGCTACAGGGACTTCTGTGGATGCTATTTTTGTGATGGTAAGAAGAATGTGTGCAGAAGAGAAATTGGTCAAATGCTATTTAAGTGAAGAAATAACCCCATCGTAAATGCTTGTGAGATCTTTGGTGACTGTGGAGGTGTTTAGAGAAACACTGCTCTGTTTTTTCTGCTGGACGTGCTACCTTAGCTGTATGTTTCTGGCCACTGTTGAAGGCAGGAACTTTGGTGTAACCCCTGTGGCTGTTTTTGCTGGATGAGAGGTTTTGAAACAGTACTGCTTTTGTCCAGGGAAGGATGCCCTTCTGTGTACTTGGTGAACTAGTGCTTGACAATGTTACCTCATTTCACAGACGAAAGTAGTGATGTGCAACATGATACCTGATACTAATATAGTACTTAAGGTGGTTGATACTAAAATCCTTGGGTACTGGGACTTCTGCAGGATCTGCAGTATTAGTTGTATTCCAGCCTGTACAGCTTGCTCCAGATCTGCTGCATATGCATCTGTCTTCCTCCCAAAGCAAAGGGAGCTTCCTCCCAGAGCATCTTGTGCCGCCTTTCTGCAGGGTACAGAGAAGGACTGGCATTGATCAGCAGTGCCTTGCTTTTTTTGTCCTCTCAGAAGAGTACAGCAGCAGTGTACCCAATATGCTGAGCTGTTATGGCTCTGGATGCTGATAGAACATGAAGGGGGCTGTAAAAACAGAAGACTTACATTGCGTTAGGTAGAAAAGCAGAAGGGGACTTCAGTGCCACTTTGAACTGCAGTCTCCATCACAGTGTAAATTTTCTAAAAATGGGTTCAGACTCTGGGACTATGGGATTGATTTAAAAATTAGATGTTAAGGTGCAGAAGCGTCTTAACTGCTGGCCTAGAATTTGCTGTTAAGTTCTTTTTTTACTTTTTTTTTTTGGTATCAATGTCTTGAAATGCTCAAGCATGGGAAGATGTTTAGTGACAAACAGAAACTTAGAGGATCTTTGTGATACAGCTTTGTAAGTGGCGTGTTGGAGAACTGTTGTAGACCTCTTGTCATGCACAGAGTTAGGTGTTGTTGAACAGACACTTAACTTGTGCTCCCTACTTTGTTCTTTATTTTCTGGCTGTTGAACCATGACAGTTGTGCCCAAGGTTGCAGCAGTGCTCTAATGCTCGGTGTTGCAAATGAAATGAATCAACACTGTTCACTGAATGTATAAAGTGACTTAGAAGTACAGAATCCTGGGAGATGTTTGCTGTGATGATGGCTTTGATCTTTGTACATTTTCCATACTAAAATAAAAATACTATGCAGTAGTGTGGTGAAATGAGATTGCGTATTATAGTGAACATCTCAGAAGAAGAAACACCCTTGAACCCATTACAGGTTCAGGTATCATATGGCAAACAAAAACCGTGTTGAATAACTGAAGTAAAAAGAGCTATTGTGTAACTGCCTGTATTGATCATTGAATGGCTGGAGTTCATGTAGTATATTAGCATGAAATTAGGTTGTCTTATGTATAATCAAAACTAAATTAAGGCTACTGACAAAGTAAATTGAGGAGGCCTACAAGAAAGCTGAAGAGGGAATTTTAACAAAGGCATGAAGTGAGAGGACAAGGGGGAATGGCCTTAAAGTGACAAGATGATAGGTTCAGATTAGCTATTAGGAAGAAATTCTTTATTGTGAGGATGGTGACGTGCTGGAACTGGTTGTCCAGAAAAATTGTGGGTGCCCCAATACCTGGGAGTGTTCAAAGTCAGGTTGGATGGGTCTTAGAGCAAACTGATCTAGTGGAAAGTGTCCATGCCCATGACAGGGGTTTTAGAAGCAGATGTTCCTCAAGATCCCTTCCAAACCAAACCATTCATTGATTCTGCTTAAAATGCTGTATACTGAGCATACTAGATGGAAAATATTGTGGGTTACTTTGATCAAATGTAAGTAACTTTTTCTTTTCTTTTCTTTCTCACGCTTCTCCTGTTTCTTTCTCTGGATTGTGGCTGCACCTGTATGGACTCGTTGCTGCAATGGTTCAAATTCATCGTTTTACTGGACTACTTCTGGATGTATTCTATTGATATCTTCCATCCTGAAAATGATGGAAATATGTTGTTTACAAAGTAGCTGTAAGTATTACTTTGATGCAGATGTTTTATAGCTAATGTGGAAATAGAAGCTGCATTAGGTTTTTAGTAGGTGAACTAAAATTGAGCTTAGGTAGCAGCTGGTTGAAAATCAGGAGGGGATAAAAGCTAAGGGGAAGGTGTAAGTATTAGAAACATGAGATCTCATTTGGCACCATGTTCAAGACAGTGGAAGTCAATTCTTTTACGAAAAAAGTACTAAGTTCTTTTAAAAGCTGTTGCAGGAATTAAAGAAACCCAATTCCTAATTTGTTTTGGTCTCTTTAGAAGCAGCAAGATATGAACAAATACAACCATTTAAAAACCAGTACGTTGAAATCCTCAGTTTTAATTGGTATACCTGAAATCTGAATCTGGCATCCAACTGCAGTTTTTTAAAAGGCTCTGTCCTATCGACAGCAAATGCTCACATTAAACCCAGCATTAATGCCTAGTATAACATTTCATACATCTTCATCTTTCTGGTTAGTACCATTTATATTTCATTATCTAATATTGTGGGTGTAATTACTGTAGACCCACTTAATAGAGCAAACAACTCAAAAATTGCCATCTGTTCTTTTCTAGCATTTCGTACTCAATGATCTAAAAGTTCTTAGGAGTAGAACTGTCCTAAATGTGGAGCTCTATATAAGGAGGAAGGGAAGAGAAATAACTCTAGTTCAAAACAAGAATTCCATGGAAACACATTCTTTTAAACAAAAGAAGAATTAGCTAATGAGAGGGTGAGCTGTTCCTGGTAAACATGACACACATTAAAAGGTATGTCGATGCTGAAAAATGCAGGTGGTTGACAAATAAAACTATTAGGAGTGTCTGACTGTGATTAGATATTTCATATCTGGTAGGATGAATAGCAGTTCCATATCCTTAATGGTTATTAAGGACCTGCACTGTTAAGGAGCTCTTTAATATCTTAAGAAGTACTGACCTCCATGTCGTGTAGTATCTCTGAAGCATTGGCTTCTGCTCAGGGTTTTAGATTGTGATAAATTCCGTTCCTTACATGTAGTAATAGATTTTAAGATTAAAACAAATATTTGGATTTTAAATTCCTGGCTGATTTTTTTAATATTTTAAAACCTTTCAGATGAGATTATAGCTGCACCAAAGGCTGTATTGAAACAAAAAAGCTTCTTTAAAAATGTTCCTTGATGACACGACACAAAGATTCCTGCATTTAGAGAAGTAATAACATTTGTTGCATTGTGTGTATTCAAACTTGAACCTCTAACTTAATCTTTGCAGTGGTGTAGCTTTGTTTGAGATTAATAGTTTATTTGCCAAATGGAGAACTCAGTTGTGTGACTTAAAGCGGAGAGTCCATTCATTGACTAGTGCTGTGGGATTGCCAAGAGGTTAGTTCTTCTTGCATTCAATACTTTAAAGGTCATAGTGGTTTTATATCCTTGCCTTAGTTAAAAAAATATTTTTTTATTTGAAAATCCTGGGAGTTATTACTGCATTGTTTAGTCTGTCAATTTTAGAAACAAAAAATTTCAAAATAAGCATGAGTCAACCATATACCAAACTTAAAGTAACCATACTGTATCCCATACAGAGAAGTTCTGAGGCAATGGTGCCTGTAGTAGAAAATTTTTTACCTATTATTTTTTAGAATTCCTCTGTGCTCATGAAGATGATTTTAGGGAGTAGAATTTAAACTTGTAGACAGTACTTCATCTGTGTGGATATTTACAGCTCTCTTAAACTCTGAAACTGAGGCGGTACCACCGTCACATGACACCCTCTCAACTTTGCATGGACATAAAGCCTAAAGGCTGAAATCATTGCTCCGTGACAAGCAGTGCCTTGTGTTGCTTTAAGGAGACAGTTGTCTCAAGACAGTGTTTTCGGATTCTTTGTAAAATATCTAAACTGTCCAGTCTCGTAAGACAATCCTCAGACCTGCTGCATTAATAAACAAACAGTTGTGGGATTGTGCTGGAAGAGTAGTGTAAAGGTAGCAGAGCTGATCTTCGAAAGATTGCTGGGTCTAGTACAGTGAGGAGGAGGCATTTTAAGCACCTCCAGCATTTTCATTAATGTGGTGAGAAGAAGGGCTAACATCCCAAATTCTTCTCTTGTTTCCCAGTAGGCACTATTTTGGGTAAGTTTTTCAGAGTACAAGGCAACTGAAGTTTTGCCTTTATGGAGAGTTTGTTGCAAGGCATGCTGCATTAGCGTAGGTCTGGGTTTGACATGAAGGCCTCCAGATGTGTGGCTCGGAAGCAGAGGTGTCAAGTTGGTTCCCATCATGCTGAGGCAGTACCAGCATGACTTGGAAATACAGGAGAGGTGCATTCATACTCCTGGCCTATGTTTCAAATGAGCATTGGTACCAAGTTGATTATGTTTTAATTTGTTTGCACATGCACACTTTTGTGCTTGTACAAACAGTCATAATATGGCAATTGTATTTGCTCGAAATACTCTTACTATAGCTGACTTTCTGTGCCAGTTTTTTGGCTATCCAGTCAAAATTTTTTTTTTCTTATTTTTTGTTGCAGTTCATTGCACTGCCTTGAATGTAGACAGCTTGAGTTGTTCAAAGGTTGGGTAGATAGCACCTTTCTACAGACGTGAAAATGAAGTGAACATTTCAATAACTAAGAATACGAGCCAACTAAGAAATTACATGCTTTCCTTCTAATTTTTTCTTTCCTAAATATCTCTTATTTTAGCAACAGAAGAACCTTGAAGGATATGTGGGGTTTGCAAATCTTCCAAATCAAGTTTACCGTAAGTCTGTGAAGAGAGGATTTGAATTCACTCTTATGGTAGTAGGTAAGTTTCTTTCATTGTTTTGAGTGTTGATCATTAGAAGTATTTTGATATAGTTCTTAAAATCTGTGATGATGATGTAAGTATGTTTTGCATGATCTCATGAGAAAACATGGATCTTCCCGTGCTAGACTGATAAATCTAGGCTGGTTATAAAGAACACGTCTGGTCTGCAAGTTGATGAGGAGACACGTAAATTATGAGAACTGTATAGTTCATACAGTCTTAAGAAAACAATTTGGTATGGATCTGGTCTAAAATGTTACTTGCAAGTATGACAGAAGTAATTTGAGCTTGATTTTCATTTGAATAAAAAAAGAACTGTTTTTGTGGTTGAGTGCAACACGGCAAACCTTGTACATAACCAGGCACTAGGATCCTGTATATCCTGTGCTTCTGTGGCCACAAAGCTATGCTACAAAATCAAAGCTTTAATTTAAACAAACCTTTCTAGTTTGTATGGTTGCAAAGAAAACCAAATGTAAACAGTTTGTTCCCTATGGACTACAAAAAATAGGAAATTATTGTTAGTATGAATGAATAATACCATTCAGAACAGTTCATTTAGGCTTCAGTGATGACCCAAATTTGTCATCTTTCCTGCTAGGGCATCTCCTTTCTTTCTTTTTTCTTGTTCTTTTGAGTACTTTTATGATAATAGACTGTTAGTAAAGTTGGGTACATTTGTGTGTCACTGATGCTAACTGGATATGTGACCCTGTTTTGACATGCTAATGAGCAAAATAATAGTAAGTTTAAAAAGTGTTTTATAATAGCCATCTGTCACTTTGTTATCTAGCTTTATCTTTTGTAATTTGGCTAGCTTGCTAGTGCTTTGTTTTGTCATCAACACAATGGATATCTTGTGCAGACTTTATGTGCATGTAGCATGTAACGTAATAGTACTGTTGAGAGAATTAGAAATCAAGGGCAAATGGGTGAAAACTCATTGTAGATCATTTATATTTTTCTTCTTATTACAAAAGTGAGCTAGAATTTTAAAATTTGAGGGTTGCTTTTTTCTTTTGGAACTTGATGACAGGTTCCTTTATAGTCTAGCATCCAAGTGCATGATTCATTATTTGGTACAAAACTGTTAAGTCTAAAGTAAAATTTGGTTTTCTGCTATCTACAGATAGCAAGAAGGAGGAAGGGATGAAACTGTCTTCATAACTGGTAGATGTAGGGATGTGTTAGAACTGGAGAAAGTCTGTAAAATAACCTTGATGTTTCTTGTTTCCCTGTAGTATAGTTTAAAGCAATTACATTTAGGAAAGCTGTAGAAAATTGTGACCCTCAAGAAGAAAAATTGGTCCAAAATTAGATTGAAAATGAGATGTTGACTAGTTTTACTATTTTTGTGCTTATTCCTAAGATTTCATTTGTTTGCATGGATGAAATTTGTGCCATTGTCTGGAAGCTTACGAGGAGAGGTGGCAGTATTTTCCTAAATGAAAAATGCCACTAATTCTCTTCTCTTGACCCCCAAGAACAGAAATCAGACATTTGAAAGTGAGCATTTAAACAAAATGATGGCTGGTCTTTTGGTACTCTGGGGACATTTGGGGAGGGGTGCAGTAGAGAAATTACTTTCTTTCCAAGTGAAGTGCCTGGTAATAGTATGCCCTGAAAAAATGTGTTTGTTTTTAAATATGAAGATGAAATAGTTTGTGTATTACTGTGTTCATGATCACTTGTGTTGGTAAACACTGTAATGTAATCTGCAAGTAGATTGTTTAGGATTGTAATTATTTGTTTCTGTATTCATCCTGTGAGGTAGTGTAGTGTGACTTGGTGTGAGGTCTTTAGCTGGCATAATGATGGAAATCTGTAATAGTAAATGGAATTATCTATAGTCTACTTGGTAAAATTTGAAAGTTAGAATGTAGTGCTTATTTGTGTATGGTCACTGCTGGAAAAATAAGAATACTGGCTGTATTATCTCTTGGAGATTATCAAAAATACCCTCTTGCTCTTTCTACTAGTAAGAGTCATGCATGGCTACCTTTTATCAGATTGCACGACTACTGATCTGCTGGCTATGCTTTATTTGGAGGTACTCTGTGTCGGTGTGTTACCCATTTGTTCTGGAAGGAAAAAAGAGAAAAACAATGCTTGTGGTTGCTAAACAGGTACAATGAAGAAAAACAAATCATGGTTGGGATCTGTGATATCATTGTCCAGCTATTTTCAGGTGTCCATGAGGCTTGATACTGCGGCTGATGCATTTGTATAGAAACAGTTTTCCTGTTCTACATTTAGTCTGGAACTATCAGTTAAACTTAATAGATGTGCATACTGTGATATCTGGCTTTTTTGTCTTTGCAATCTGTAGTATGAAAATTCACTGCAGCAGTGTTTGGGGGGATTTGCCAGTGTGGTTGTACTATCGTGTGTGTTTCTACTGCTGTAGAAACAATTCTGTTTTCAGTTTAACAGTGTAAGATTTTTGTGACTGAGCAAGTAGTAAGTACAGCATCAAACAGATCTGATGCTTCCAGTAAGATTTTTTGCAGGGAAGTAGATCAGTTTTGCAGAACATTTCCTGTGCCTAAAGTACTCCATAAAATGCGTATTTCCCCAGTTACTGTCATTGCCCTGGAGTTGATGGAGCTGCCCATAGCAGTCTGTGGTGGCTTCCTGCTCTTCTTTGTGCCAGTGAAGTTGGAGAGTGGGCTTTAAATGTGTGTGTGCATAAGGCTGAGTAGTTGTTGAATAGCCTAGAGAATGGTTTCTGGAACAGGTTTTCTCTTCCTTATCTGAGCTAAGTTGGTTGGTGGCATTGATTTGGACTGATGTGGACAGTGTTCTGTCCTGTAACTTCATCTTTTGAGTCAGCACTTGGTAGGATTATAGGATTAATGTATTTGAGGCTTGTAATGTTAGTGACCTCTTTTCTCTGAGTATAGTTGCTGATTTCCAGGTGTTATGGTGTTTACATTAAATATAACTAAGAGGTGAAGTGATTATGAACTGCACACATACAAGTATAAAAAGTGGATGTCAAAATACCTTCTTTATATTAAATGCTTTAAGAATCATTGAAAAGTAAACCTTAGTAGAAACTGGTGTTACTCTGTAATATTTAGCCATAATAAACATTTCAACATTTCTATCTCAAACTGTGTTTGTTTTCTCTAAGTTGTACTGGTTCTTTTGTAAGTGTTTATAAACTTTTCTTGAGAAACTGAAGATTGAGATAGCCCTTTGTTTTCCTTATTAATCAGTTTTCATTGATTTGTCTTTCATCTTCAGTTAAGAGAGACAATTTCATGTTAGTTATTCTCGAAGGCTAAGCAGTAGTTTTAATCATGCTGCTTTTGCAGCAAGTTGGTTTTGCAGAATAAAAACTCACAAGCACCTCCTGTGAGGGTATAACGAAGTGGGCAGAAATACACATTTAACTGAGCTCCATTCTTGATGCTTTCAAAGTAAGACATTCAAGTGGTGGTTTAAAGCAACTAATTCTACATCTGAAGCATTACAACTCAGCAGTGGAAAAAATGTCAAGTTTGCCTTGGTAGCCTGCTTCCTTCATGATCTTGTGTAATCTCTAAGATAGTTACTGAAACACTTGAGAACCCGACATAAATATTTAGTCTGTCTGAAATCCGAAGAGGATTCTCTGTATTTCTCTGCTGTATGCGTTTTTTGGAGGAAAGTACATCTTTAAGTCAGATGCTTTAGAAAAGAAAACTTCCGGAAGTAATACTGTGGTTAGTAACTCTCAATTAAAGAAAGTCTTAATTGTGGAATTGTACTTCTGTCTGTTTATTAGTATAATTACACTTGCTTAAGTAGTGGGTGTGTGTTTTTGTTTTAGTGCATATGGGGTGTGGAACAAATAGTTATTTTTCAGTGTGTCTTCCTTCTAAGCACTGAGTCAGGAAATCCCTCTTTTGTTGTTCTTGTATTGAAATGACGCTGGCAACGTGATTTGAACCAACACCCAAGTAGATGCAAAGTCATAATTTTTAAAAATTCTTTTCTCCTATAGACTTTATGTACTTAAGAATATATATTTGTGGTGACTTTTCCTAGAGCTATATATTTCAAAGTGTTCAGACTTCATGAGTCGCATTAGAAGTTGGACTTCAGAGTTTTATTTTTTTTAAACTCATCTGATTTCCAAAGTACAGAACACTTACAGTTCAGTGGCTTTCCAGAGGACCTTTCTACGCAGTTCCTAGTTCTTGAGCAACTGTTTGGTAGCTTTGACTTAGAAAGCTGTTTTGAAACCTCTCTTACAGTAAATTGTCTGTTTTGTTTCCAAATTGTTGCTTTAGCCTTGTAGATCACCTGTAGATTACAACTGAAAGGAAAATGCCATGCAATATTGTTGGAGTGCTTCATTTGTAATTATATGCACACTCAAGTGTTTTGGTTTAAACATGGTTTTTTGGCATGGATGCAAAGAAAAGGACTGTATTTTGCAAGACTTGAAGTTACATTAAAGAAGCAGCACACCCTGATTTTATTGTTCACCGCTTTTATTGTTCAGTGCTTTTATTGCTCACTGAAGAAGGCTTGGACTGGTTTAATACTGGTATCTTCTGGTGATGGATTGTGTTCTGATTAGAATTACCCCCTTCACTTGTTCCCTTTCTGGAGCAATTTATTTATCAAGCCAACCAGTGGTACCAAGACACTCAGCTACTCACAGATACGTATTCTTCACTCTCCCTCAATTTTAATGCCAGGAGCAAAATCATTTATTGCAGGATAGGAAGAATAATTAAATGAAAAGTAACCTGTGGGTGGGCAGTACAAGTGAGTAAGAACAGTTTTAGGATGTTGCCAGTTGTTGATCTGCTGTGATTTGAAATGCTCCCAGTTAAGGATTCAGTCGTGTCTCTACTACCACAGTATTTGAGTAGGTGTTTGACCTTTGGTGTGACCTTCATTACCTGGCAGCTTAGGATCCCTGAACTGCCATTGCCAAGTGTGCAGTGCCTTGTGCATACAGTCTGGGGAGTACAGTCTCATGTACAGGACTGGAGTAGAGTCCTCATGTTTTTACAAAGAAAAAGCATGTGATGGAAAAGAACTAGCAAGATTTCCTGCATGTGTCCTGCCTCCTTTTCCCTTGTAAGTTTGCTTCTTTGGAATACCTGAATTCCTCTAGTTCCCTCATTCTCTGAAAACTATCCTGTGTGCTATTGTGTGTCTTTGGCTGCAGCCTACTTTGGGCTACACTTGCATGGCGACTCCCTGTCTGGTACTGCTGTGCCAGTGGGCTGGGGCTGGGTTACACGGCACTCTTCCAGTTCTCAGGGTACTTTTTCTATAAAGAAATGTTGAAGTCTGGATTCAACTGTTGTGGTATAGCAGATATAGCTCCTTTAGAAAACTAGGTAAAAAATAAAATGAAGTTGCAGGGATTCTGTTGACAGGATTATGAGGTTTCCATGAAGTATAGATATAGAAAAGAGTGTTTTTAAGGTTACAGAATTCTTTAAAGAAGTAATTTATTGTGTTCCACTGATGATGCCTACAAAGTATAAAAATTGGTGGCTGAATACTTTAACATGTACCTGATGGGGATGCCATAGCAAAATAGGTTGAATGTAGGAGAATTGGCAGAGGTAAAACCCAAGGAAATTGAAAACTGGTGGAACTCAGAATGGAGCCAGTGTATGCTTAGAGATGACATGCTCCTCTGGAGCAATCTCTGTTTTGGAGTAATGCCTCATCAATAGCCTGTCACTCCTTTTTGTGGAAAGAGGTTGATAAAAGAATTTTTGAGAGGGCAGAATAGATGAGCTCTGAAAATCTTCCATGAAGAAATAAATGTCTCTTCAAGACGTGAAAGATCAATAACCTAACAGTGAGTTTACTGGCCTACATGATTTTCCACTTTCAGATGAGAGTTTGAAGTACATATTCATGTGAGTACTTGGCTTCAGTTAGAAAATCTTCTCTCATACTTTTTTGTTGGTTTATGGATGGATTTTTTTCTTATTTTTTCCTCCTCTTTCTTTTGTAATGCAGTGAACTACAGTTGGCAACAAACTTGCTGCTCTTGCCTCTTTTGTGGTGGTTTTCTGTTCCTTTTTTCTAGTGCTGGGGAAAGAAACCTGCACAAAGTCTAAAACCTGATGGAGAAGAGAAACTTTTTACAGTGTGGTATCGTTGAAACTTATTGTCAGGGCAATTTAGTTAATCTACCTATTTGAGCTTATCTAGAAACCATAGCTTTTCAAATACTTTTGCAAGTTGCTTACAGCATAGTGGCTTTTAATCACTCAGTAGGAAAAAAAGAAAATTAATCTTAATTTTTGTTAAGCTCATTTTAAACATTTTCCTCTCTGCAGTAGCTTAAAGGTTCTAATGAACAGAACTAAAGTTAACATTTAATAGGCTTGGTCTTCAATTCTCATTTTTTAATTGTTTGCAATTACGCCATTATTTGAACTGTAGTGCTTACAGGATAACTTCTAAAGAGCCTTTGGATTTTTATTTTCTTAGTAAGTGTTTGGATGCAAAGCTTCTTGAGTAGATTATATGAAAGCCAACTACAGTAAGGTATTTCTTACTGGATACTTGCTGTTACATGACTCAAGTTCTGACAACTAACCTTAAGTACCAAGTATTGCTATATTGATTGTCTATAAATGTAACTGGTCTGTTTCTCATGTGGCAGTATTTTGGTCAGATCCTAATTTTTCTATTAAAATTCTTTGTTTACTGGCAAAGGTTCTTGTGGGAAGAGACATCTACTTCCAAGTGTGTGAATGTGAACTCATAATTTGGCAAAAATCTGCCTGTAATCTAAATGGGTTTTGTTTTTTTGAAAAAGTGATGATTCTGTTGCAAACATTTTCTTTTTTCTATTCCATATATTGTTTTCTTATCAGTCTCATAACAAATGGTCTGAATTATTTTACTGGGCCTCTAATAGATGAATTCAGGAAATTTCATAAAAACCATCTAATGAGAGACTGTGCTCTACATTGTGTAGGTGTCATCTTCACTTTTGAAGCTTTGTGGATTTTTTCAGTGGTTCCGTACATAATCAGTCCTGTCCCAGTATTAGCTGTCTTCGGGCCATTTTTCCTGTGTTCCTAACTACATAAATATTTTTGTTCCAGGTGTGTTTTTTCTTCTCCTACCTTACCAGTTTTCTAGTTTATTTATAAATAAAATTGTTCTTGCTGGTTTTACATGTCCAAATATGTCTGCACGTGCACACAAACACACGGTTACTCTGCTGATATTTAATTTTTTGCGGTAAGCTTGTTCATTATGGTGAGATCAGAATTTGAACCTGGTCCTTGTTCCTGTTGATGACAGGTGTGTGGTCACAATTTAGTTGAAATGAATGGGTCTGGCATTTTGATATTAGAATAAGGATAATTAGTAATGTGTGAACTGGAACACATCTTAGTGAAGGTACCAAACTAGTGGATAGGTCTTATTTCTTAAGTTGGTTATCAGGTGGCTGGCACTTGTTTGGTGCTACTCAACAGATTGTCCTGAGCTGTCATGTGCGTGGGTAGGGTGTGAACTAAATGTTGCATGTCTTATAAGCAGTGACCTGTTAGAAGTCACATTTAATACTGTTTCCAGTTCCTTAGCCCTGGATAATCAGGTGCCGCAATACTGCAGCACTGGCTTTTGAAGCCATCGTTGCTACAAGCCTAGGGCGAGATTCAAAGTAGGAGTCAGGTTTTTTTATAGATAAGTATGCTGTATGAGTTTAAAACTGCTTCTCTTTTCTTGTTGGCTGAAAATGTTAGTCTTGCCTGCTGTGTCAAGAAATGCTGACAACTTTATTAAGGAATAGGTTCATATTGTAAGCAAAGTGACATTCTTGGATGGAGTATTTCTGGTCTAAATATCCAGTGGTAGCAAAGCCCATGTGACCCATTAAATGTGATTCAATATGATTGTTTTCCCTCTGGCTGATTTTGCAACAGTCAGTTTAGATCTTCCTTGTCAGTCCATTTGAAACACATAATTTTTCTTCCTTTTCCATTATTTTTCTTTATGTAGTATGGCTGTCATATGCAACTGTTCCATTTTGGGTTTTGGATATTTTTCTGTTCTGCGCTTCTGAGCACATTTACCAATAAATTAGAGTTTATTCCATACTCTTGTCTTGAATTTCTCTTAAAGAGAATGAACATCTTCTAATAATATTTTTTCTCACTTCTTATGGTGTATCTGATAGTTTTTTCCAGTCATTTACCATAATACAGTTCTTAAGGCACACTATTTAGGTTTATCAGTGGTTGGAGGGAAGAAAGGCTGCTGAAGCTGACTTTTTCATCAGATTATTTTTTTGTGTTGGAGTTCTTGTCATCCTTTACTTTCATCCAGATTTTTTACTGTAGGTAGTTTACCAAGAGCACAAATTTGAGAACTCATAGAGTCTTATCTCAGAATGGTGCTAAGTGTCTGTCAGTGTTGATTTAAGCTGTGTTAAGTTTTTAATGATGCCATTGTATAGTTCCTTCCCTCTGTTAAACTTGAAGTGAAGGGTTTTTTTGGGGGGGTCCTGGTTTCCTAATTTCACAATCACTTCTAGCTTTATATCAGTGAAGCTTTGATTTTGGTCATAGATGGAACCTTAGGTCAGAATTATGCTGGTATCTTATAACTGGAACCACATGTCTGTCAAAGTTAGTGCAATATGCATCGTTCTGGTCCTTCTGCTCATGCAACTTCTCCTGTGAAGGCTAAACAAATGTGTTTAATGGGGCAGGGGCTTCCTCAGAAGGACAAAAATGGTCTGTGATTTGAGGGAATTAAACTCAGCCTTCTGCAGAGTGAGAAGCAGTGCAATGGAAGGACACGGATAAATGTGGGCGGGATAAAAACATCAAGTGTCAGTTCTAATAGCATCTGCCTATGTTGTTCTAGTGCCTGGGATGTGTGAAGTTGTGTTGCTTTCTGTATAAGGTGAGAGCTTGCTTTTTTGAAAAGAATCTGGACCATTCCCAGGTGACATCTCAAACTGCAAACAGCAGTGCCTTTTAAAACAGCAGTTTTGCAGTCTGAGGTCATTATATGTTGAATTTTGAATTTATGGGCTAATCCAGAATCGTGGGCCCATTTTCTATTGCCAAGGTAGTGAAAAAACAGTAATTCAGTTGTCTGAAGTGGAAAGAAATTGTTTGATGTCTGTGGAACACTTTTCAGTACAGGATCATGAGCATTGTGTTAAACAGAACAACTGTGAAACAAACCACTGCTGAAGTATATAATTATCAAATAAGCAGTTGTTGATGCTTGGTAAGATAGAATGGCGTGGAGTAACAAAGGGCATTCACTGCACACATCCATCGATTGTTCTCACCTTCATGCACATTTCCTGTGTCTTCTATCTTTCAAGATACAAATACTGTGTGTTGTATTCAAAAACCACAGTAGGGAGGAATCTCAGGAATATTCTGAGTTTGTTTCGTGAAAGGTATGAGTGGTTCACCTGTGATGTAATAATCTGGTAAAGAGCTAGTTGATATTTCATCTGTAAATGTCACCTTAAACCCTATGATGTAAATCTGTAAAACGTTTACTTTCTCTCTGTTTTAAACTGTGATCCATTAAGTTGCCTTCACATCTACGTGATTTTTCTGATGATAGGATATTGTAAAAGTTTCTGTCCCATGTTAGAGAGTTTAAAGGGAGCTGTAGGTTTTCTGAGAGTAAACTTTGTCTTGAAAGTCAGCGCTTCTCTTTTACCATCTGTTCTTCCCTGGTTTGATGTATGAGACAGTTTATTGTCAGTTTCCGGTTGTTTTTTGCTCTGCTGTTTTCCTTATTAGCTATTTTCATCTGTCATTGATGAACATGATTTGGTTTGTTTTCTTTTTGTCATCCCAGAAAAGGCTTTACATGACATTGGCACAGTCTGTCAAAGAGGCCTTTGAGCAATTCATGTAATACCTTGCAGTAAAAATATTCTCTCTTCACATAGGACTGCACAAAAAAAATAACAGAAGGGGCTTTTTAAAGGACCTGAAGACAAGTTTTCTTGGGTCTTGGAAGAAATATGATGGTGTTTTGCTTGACAGGTTAGCAATATAAAGTAATATTCAAGTTTAATTGTAATTATTTTTAAGGGGATGTCGCTTCTGAACCTTTTGGTCACCGGATTCTGACTTTGTATCTCCAGACTTCTGGCCAAAGATTTTGGGGAATGTAGAAACCTTCTGAGATGTTTGCACAGGTTGGTGACCAACCATTCTTCTGTGCTCTCAGCAATGGTGGTTATGTAAAGAAATCATATATTCTCTTTATATAGGTCCAGTTTATGACATTCCCAGCTCTGAAGAAGCCAGAGGTAACTTTATTAATATGAATCTTCTGATGCAGAAAGAAGTAGCTTTAAACAAAATCACAGCCACCTGGTTTCCGTGTACTCTGAAGCCTGTGTGAGGGAACTGATGCAGAGGTTGGTTTGAGCAGGACAAAAGAAGCAGCTTGTCCCACACCCTACTTATGTTCCATGGCAGCACCATTTATGGCCTGTTGATTAACTTGAGTGAAACTCCAGCAAAGTCAAACCTTGAAGAGCATGATCTTGGTTGCTCTGTCAGTACTCCTCCTATATGTAGATTACTGTATCAATAAAAATAGCATTTTACATTCCATTATTCTGTGAAGTTGTGCTGGAATTCTTCAGATTTTATTCTGTTGTTATCTTAAAGTACGTAAAATTTTTATTTGAATGATTATTTCAAGGATATGTGTTGTCTCCTGTTTCTTCCTGAGTAACTGAAACTAAAAAACTAAGACAATTACCACTGCAGGGCAATGTCTTCTAGGAGTGATTTTGCAAGATCAATACCCACTTCTGCTACAGTACAGGTAGACCTTAATCCAATAATGCATGGTACTTACTAATCCCTTTAATAGACTAACACTGTCTAGTGGTTAAAAACTGAATCCATGTTCTTCTTAAGAAGAAAAACACTGTGTGTTTCTGAAATACTGTTCTTGCTTTGTACAATTTGATCCTCTTAGCCACTCTTGTTTAATAATGAAGTCATTCTATGATCAGATACTTTTTAGTGACTGAATGCAGAGAAATTAGTTGAAACGTGGATGATTGGGCCAGATTTTAGCTTTAAATTTTCCTCAGATTGACACAATTTGGCTTGAATTACCACAGCTATTTCAGTCTATACAATAAGTAGAAAGATGTCATTTCTATACACTGTTTGACTATGGTTCGAACTGAGGACAGTGTCCAAATTTTTATTTGACTGTGAATTTATCTGCTTTGGTTGACTTATGTCAAATGGCAAGCATTCAGACAGCTGAATAAAATAAAACTGACTCAAGCGGAAGTATTTTATGATCTTTGCAGATACTTGGACTGTTTGAGGTTCTACTCAAAACCAGCTTCTGCTTTAAGTAACAGTAAATGCATTTATTCTACAACTAATTGCAGAACGTTTTTATATATCTGTCTAATTAGAAAGGAGTTGAGACTACCCTTCAAGGCAGCAACTGTGCTATGTAATCAAAAGACAAATTTCTAGGCATTGTATGTGCGTATATATATATTCATTCTTTTTCCATATTTTGGCTCTCATCTGAAGTTTTCTATTTGGTCTTTTTTTTTCTATAAATAAACTTCATTTCTAAGAAGTAATTTTCTTTTGGGGCACAGTGTAGAATGCTCTAATTGTATTTCTAGTGCCTTTTAAATGGTGTTGAGTGGCTGACTAAGACCAGGCAAAGATACAGACAGCAGGATAAGTAGGAAATCAGAAGGAGGGTTGTCATAATGAGAGTAGCTGAAATCATGACATGGTACTAATTTGGAGAAAACAGCTCTCTTAAAGATGGATGAAGAGGTCTCCAGTTATGTGCCTCCTGCAGTTTCTTGACTCTTCATCTACAGAGCTCTTTTTAAAGCTTCAGAATAGCCTTCCTGCAAATAAATGTTAAGCAGCCATTTCTTGCTTGAAGTTTGTGCCTTGCTGAAGTCTGTGCCTTTTGTGTTTTGAGAAATAAATTTTGAGTTTAATAGTGTGTGGGCCTGGCTGTTGATGGTTTCTTGTTTACTATTTATAACTTTTCAAGAACATATGTTGTTAAAAAGAAAGATTTCTGTCAACTAGGACCATAAACTTTGGGGAGGTAAGTGATATTTCAAGGAAGCGTCGCTGCTTGCTTGCATGCCTTTTTAGAGAATCATGGAATAGTTCATTTGTATGGAATCTATCAAAAGTCATCTGGTCCAGCCCCTGTTCAAAGCACTTTGATGTGCTTTTTCTTGAACATCTGTTTTTGTCCTCTCTCAGGAGGAGATTGGGTTAGATAAAATAAGCAAGGTCCCATTTTGGAGTCACACTTGATGATACTGGTCTGGTGTCAATTGCATTCTTGAACTTGTGGTGAAACATAGGCTCTTCAGTCTGGTTATTAAAATTACTTGACAAGTGTTTCTGTCAAATCAGTTCATGGACTCAGTAGTCCAAGCCTTTCCAGAGATACTTTTGCAGCAGCTCATGCAGAGATTTGTCACATGAATGAGATGCTGCAAAGGTATCTTTGCCATTCAGCTTTCTCATTTTACTATTGAGGTGGTTTGTTTTGCCTCAGAAAAGGCTGAACTGCAGAAATGCTTTTATACCATTTCAACCAGAAGTAGAGCTCAGGAAGGTGGAAGATATTGATAGTTTAACAGGACTCTGAAATCTTTGTGAATCTAACACCTTTTAGAATCTGTCTAACACCTTTAGAATCTTAAATGTGTGTCCTGACATGCTTTGCAGTTGCTAATCAGGTGAAGTTAGGCCACTCACGGTATGGTTAATGAGAAAATGAAAATACTTTACTCAAAAGTAGATTTTTTTTTAGCCAAAGATGAAATAGAGTTGCCTTGAAATAGATAAAAATGAATAGAAACTAGCATTTGACTAAAAGGCATGAAATGACAATTCTCATTTGAATTGCACTAACTTGAATATGCAGAATGTGAAGACCTTTTTTGGTGTTTGTCTATTTAATATACTGCTACAGAAAAGATAACGCAATTAATGAGTGAACCTGTCATTGATTATCTTACTTCTCTAGCATCTTAAAACTGACATGTTATTTTTTGGATGTTTTTGTGTCACTGAAAAGTAGGGAAACAAAGGCTTCCCTGTTACTCACAAGATGAACTGGTGGCAGATACAGAGAACTTTTTCTGTTTACTCAAATGAGGCTGTGTTTGTCAATATGTGTATTTACCAGTTTCCTTAAAACTCCTGCTGTCAGCTTAAAAAAAAATTAATGCATGTTGAACATGATTAATATTTAAATAAGTAAATTATTACAATGAAGTAATAATATAAAGAAAAGCCCAGTAACCATGCTTCACTACTTCACTAAACATGTTGTGTGTTTTACGTGTTTGCATGTTTCTAAGTGGTTTCGTGTAGATGTATCACACTAAGGTTAGGACATCCTCAACTTGCCAAATGCAAAAGTAAGCACTCAGGTTAGGGCTCTAGCCTCAGTAAAGGTGATTCTTTTCTTACTGCTTTTGATGGTTTTGGGGAGACTTTTCATAACTTCTGTGTGCTGTTCATACTTGTGCTTTATGGAATGCTCCTTCTTGAGAAAGTACCCATATTCCAAACATTAATAAAGTGATGGGTTTATTTTTTTTGCTTTGCCTTTTTCATGTTGTTATTTGGAGGTTTTTAATATGGAGCAGAAAGCTGCTTCCTAATTCTCCAGCTGCTGAGAACTATGCCTTTGCAGGTAAAGTAGAAGAGTCACATCCTAGAGAAGTGTCTCATCTTAAGCTGCTTGTTTTTGTTCATGAAAAAAACCAAACCTGCTGTTCTAGCAAACCTACTATCCATGCACTTCAGGTGAAGCCTAAGGCTGGCTCTTCTTAGGTAAGAAGAGAGAGCCTCTTAGCACATTTAACTCAACAGAAAGATAAAAGATCAACTTTGACACAGAACTGTTGCAGATTGTGGTGTCTTTTAGAGAGGTGGGTGTATATGCCCAATTTAGATTGGCAGTAATTGCTGTATATTTCCCCATAAAGTATCTATCCTGTTAAAATAGCTGGGTTTTTTCATGTCAGATACTGCTGTCACATATACTAATAGTATTATCTGAGTGACATGCACAACCTACCTATTTATTACGAAGAAGCATAAATGTGCAGTTTCTCTTAATTGTAATAAGCTGCAGCCTCAATTTGCTGATCCCCCTTTTTTGGTTTTTATATAAAGCCTCTTTGTAGATGAAGTTTTATGGTAGATTCTGTTACACAGAAATGCAAAAAGATGTAAACTCAGCTGGGTTTTCTTGATCCACTGAGAAGCTTTTAAAAGAAGTGTAATTAAAATAATTAAAAATAAACCTAAAAAAAATTGAGAAATTTTATTTTCCAGCTAAGACTAAGATAACTAGAAAGACTATTTTTGTTTCTGTAGATGTTCACATGTGACTTCTTGGTTAAATTGTATCTTGAATATGTTTATGCTTCTGAGAATGGAAGATCAAAGACTGTATCTTGCATGCCTTTCTACCTGTTTAGTTCAAGCTGCTGTGTCATACCAGTACCGTTGAGTGTATTTAGCATTCTTTCATGTCCGGTAAATTGTAGTGATCTTGTTTCTGATGTTTCTGGCTCCAGCTTTTTGTTGATGCACTTTGAACGCTTTCCGGAAGGCTTTTTATTACTTACTGTTCAAAAATATTTTCAGCTCTTTCCGCATATTCTGACAAAGTGACTGCATATGTCAAAACATATGTATAGCTTCAGAGTTATCTGCTTCTAGCAGCAAGCAAAAGCTGTGGTTCTTAGAGCTATTCTTGGAGAAAGTGAGGACTTGATATGCGGGGTGTGAAGGTGGGAAAGTACCGAAGGGGAAGGTGAAAACAGGAGACAAAGGAAACTTCTTGTATTGTTCTTAGTGTTGAGATGTAAATTTTGATTTGCAAAAAATAATTAGTAATTGAATTTCCTTGGATAAAAAGGTGGAAAAACATGACTGGGACGTATATACCTGCTGTGTGCTGCCCTCTTGGTTTGAATCCCACGATTCAGATTTAGCAATGGGTGCTGCTGAAGAACTGGAAACCATGTGACTGGCTGGTGGTATGGGGGGCAGGAGCAGCAGAGAGCTGTGGCTCATGGAGAACCTTCTTCCTTGGCTGGATCTGGTAACAGGTGAATTTCTGTTCAGCCTCTTGCAATATGCCAAAAGAGGTTGTTAGATGGTACCCCATGCCCCACAAGGATGTCTCTTATCTTGAGTCTGCTGAATACCACAGCATTTTTGATCAAACTTTGAGGTGACATCACTTTGGAATCACAAACTTGTGTGAAGTAGAGGTGTGGTATGTTCCATGTTTCCCTAAAAGATTAGGATAAATGAGTTGCCACTTAACAGTTTGTTACAAAGCAGATTTGTTAGGGGAGGCTGGTTGTCTGTTTTGAGTCAGGTGTGCCTGGGACATTGTGCATAGGCAAAGTTCAGAATTAATGCAATTCCCTATATTCAACTTAAGCTTTTTGGAAATGCTCTGAATATTGTATCATGGGGAATTTTTGAAAGCATGAATTCTTTCTACCTCTCTCATCAGAATCTTTTTTTGCTGTCTTTGTTATGTGCAAGTTAATTGGGTGTTTGCTGTTGGAGCCTTAAATGTGTTTTGGTCCTGCCGTTCCTGTCATCAAGTACCACTAAATACATGCAGTAATCCTCGGGGTAACTCTTCATCTGAGTCATGATTCACATCTTACAAAGACAGGCACTGTGAAAGGTTAAGTGCAGAATTGGTTCTTGCACAGATGTCGTGATCCATTTGCTCACGATCCAAATGATTCTATAGATCTGTTGACTGCTGCTGTTCTCAAGGGTTTTTTCGCTTTTTGCCTTGTAACTTGTTGAGATGTTGGTTCAGTTTACTGCTTTCAAAGGGTGCTTGAATCTGAAGTCTCCGTCTAAAACTACAGATGGCTGAAAAGAATGCAAAAGAGTATATGGAAGCTATTCTGAAGCTCTTTGCCTTCATCAGCTCTTTTGAGACATGTAATCCCAATCTCAGTTATAGAGACCTTGAGTATAGGATCTGGATTTTATATTATTTTAGTAAACAAAACCTGGATATGGAAATTATGGTTCTGTGTTTTGGCTGTTTAAGAGTCTTACAAAGTAGCAAAGAAAATTTTGAATACTTTGTTGGTAACCTTTTTAATATAAAGTATAAGTTTTGCTAAAATGCAGTAAAACCTTCCCTGTTTTATTTGCTTATATAAGTTGTTGTGTAACGCTGTTTTTGAAAGGTTTTTGGGTGTTTTTTAGGATTTTTTTTCAGCATGTCTCTGTTTGCTCTTGGCCATATTTGAGTTTATGCATAATGACTATGACTTGTATTACGTTGATAATCTACTCAAGCTTGCGTTTCAGAACAGGCTTCTTACTACCTCAGTTCTGATCCTGCTAATTAGTAGTCAGCATTGACCATAAATCAAAACCAAGCACTATTGTCTGTGCTCTGAACAGGGTGAATTAAAAAAGCTTTCTTGTCACAGGCATGTTTTTCTTGGCACTTCTTGTTTGAGGATGTATGAAATGTAGTAGTTTTCTAATGTTGATCCTTCTCAGTTAAAGGCACTGAAGTTGTGAAACAGTGTTTCTCCTGTGCTCTAGGTCCACTAGTGATTATGGAAAGAAGCAAATGAAAAATATAATGACTTAAAAGCTGCAATGTTGTGGGACTTTTTTCTTTTATTTTTCAGTGGTACTGATACATTTACTTTTATGTGAAACTTGTATGCAAAAAGGTGCTCAAATATGTTGTTTTTTATGAAGTCCATGAGATCTGTTATATAATGATGCATTTCGTGTAGGAGTATGTTTGCTATGTACTGTGTCATCCTTCATTTTCAGAATTTTAAGATCCAGAGATACTAAATTCAGTTTCTTTTAAGACATTCATGTATATTTGCCAAAATACTACTCAAAATACCCTAACCATATTCTGCAGCATATTGCTGCCTGGGTCAATGGATCAATGTTAGAATTGTAAATAAAATGTATTCAGTGGGCTATGATATCTCTGAGGGTAGAAGTGCGGTTGCAAAAATGGCATGATTTTGCATAGACTCTTTCAGGTTTATTTTCTTGAATGGGATTCATTAATAGAATTGAATAGAGCTAATTTCTAGTCCCTCCCTAATAGCAGAGTCAACGGGTTGCTCCCAGTAATTATATTCCAAGGCACCAAAGCTCTTATAGTTCTCAGCTTTGGCTCTGGAAGGGGGAGCATCTCTGCTATTTTGTGTGGATGCTGCAGCCTTGGTTGGTAAAGCAGCACCCTGTTTTGGTGAGGTCGGTGAAGTGTCTCCTGGCTCACTGGTGGCTGCTTTAGGCCATCTGAGGGGATGAGGACCAGAAAGTGCTGTTCTGCTGTAGATGAAACAATGCTTCTGCACCTGAAGGAAAAGGAGTAAACAGAGCAATAGCAAGGCTCTGTGTAAGGAAGCTGGAGTCAAAAGCATTAATACAGATACATATGAAATAGAATATAAGGAAAAAACTGTTTTGGGTGTGTTCCTGTTTGGTTGAATAAAGCTTACTTCCTCACTCCCAGTTCTGGGTGTGGGAAGACAGACCCTAAAGTTTTGAGGAAAAGGGGAGAAGGGAGGTTTGTTTCCTTTCTGGATTGAATATAAATTATACCCCTATAATTAGACTTTATCTGGGCAAAAACTTTGAGATAACTGAGGCCAGCAACTGTGATCATGCAAAACAGCCCCTTGTGACTGGGGAAGTATTCCGCATTCAGGTTTTAAAATTACTGCTTTGATAGCCTAACTCAGGATTATAGATGTTTGTTTTAAGTGCTGGAGCTGTTTTGTCCCCATACCTTTTGTCTAGTACCAGAATACTTGTTATTCCTTGTGGATGGAAGTCACAGTGATCAAGCTGTCTGTTCTCAGATCCCTTCCATTCTACCACCTTTTGATGACTCTTGAAGTAAAGGTGCTGAAGACTAGAAATGTCAGGTAATTATATACATGCTGTTACTGCACATTTTTTGTAGAATTGTGTGACTTTCTCTCCCTGGGAGAGAATATAAATCAGCTTTTTCTATTCTACATTTGGTGTTAGTTGGACAATTAGTTAGCACGAGTGCTACTGGCTAGCAAGTCTCACTTGTGTGCTAGATGGTTGTATCTTCAGTTCAGTTTTAGCTATGATTTAAGTTTATTTTTGAAGTAGATCTCCCAGTTATTCCCATTTACTGGGCTTTCTTTCATATCATGGGGCAGTCTGGCAGCATGTGAACTCGATTTCTTTCAGAAAAAGTACTAAATCAGAAGCTCCTGTCAAGGATTACACCTAATAGCTGATTTGCTGATTAGCATTCAGTCCGTCTGCCTTCAGGCTTTCCTCCAGGAAGAGAGTCAAGAGGGCTGAAAGAGGAACCTGTGCCAACTGCCTGGTAGGAAGGGATGGCCACTGGTATCCAGAAAACTAAACTTGCTTTTGTGAGTTGTGGAATAACGTGTGCAATAATAGAATTTATAAACCTTTTTATAAGTCTATACTTGCAATTAAGCCCATAATAACTGCTTACAAATGAGGGCAATTTTTCTGAGCATAGCTGTTTCCAGTAAGAGTGTAAGTGTGGCCTTAGGTGTAGTGGTAAAGTCTTAGTTCCTGTAGTACAACTTGGTATGCAAATTTTGTAGTGTTTGGCTTTTCTTCTATGTAGGAAGTAGTTCATATTTTCTGTTAGGTGAGGCTGATTTCTTTGGAAGGATAAAAGGAAGCAAGGTGTCTAGTACAAGCTTTAGAAGTCTGGGGAATTTTTGTGTGTAAAAACTCTGAGAAACCATAAAAGCACATGACATATTTAATATGCAGGGTGTGAGCTGTAACTTAAACATTTCAAGTTAGATTGAATTAACCAGAACAGTTCTGACTGCATTTCACCGATAGATTATTTTGTCAAGCGTTGCAAACTTCTCAGTGGTTAAAAGCTTCAAGCTTGTTCATCTTAATTCTATAAATGTCGAGGTGGTTAGCATAAACAGGCAACACTTCAAGATTTGCTGTGAGTTTGCTGCATTTGCTTTTCCTAATGAGGAAATTAGCAGATAGGTGTGTTTCCTCTCTGATGGATGGTGGGATTTTAATGATTCCCCCAACCCTAGTTTGTTCCCATTTGTGGCATCTCAAGATGGTCGAGTAAGCATGAAGATAGATGCAGGAACATAGATGTGGTATGTCTGTAATAGACTTGACGAGATTGCTAATATTTGTTAAGTAAAGGCCTATAGTCATACTGGTCTTTAAGATAAGGTAATTGATTCTGACAGCAAAAAGAAGCCAGTGAAAACATCTTAAAAATCTAGTTGGTATTAAAAATGCGACCGGTTTTTTTGTGCTACTCTACAAATGCTGTGAAATGAAGGTAGCTTGGAGCAGATCTGACCTGATTTGAAATAACAAATTTAATGCTAAAAGAGTATCTTGTATCGGAGTTGCTATAGCTGAAAATGGCTTTTCTGTTTCTTCCTGTGCTGCAGACATCACTGCTGTTTATCACATTAGAGATCTTAATGTAGCTCTTTGTGGGCTATTTATACTTAAATAAGAAGTTTAAAAAATACATACTTTGGGACTGAAAGATGGCATCTAGGACACTTTGTGGTTTCCCCAGTCATGGTAATTATCTCTTCTAATCATTGAAATGAAGCCTTTCAAGTTAAACACCGTGGGCCCCTCCCACCAAGAAAAACAAAACCAAAAAACCCAACCTGGGAATATGTATTTTGTTGGAGTACCTTTAGTACACTTGGTACAAGGACTTCAGGAGTGGTAGTTGAAGTACTTTATTTTTCAAGAAATGTTTCGTTTAGATCTTCATTGTTTATGCTCTTAAAAGGCTCCTTTCAGAATCAGAGCTGGGTAAGTTTTAGGAAAAATTTGGACCCAAAAATATGCCAACTTTGCATCCAGTCAGTCCTTCAGAATTGTTTCAAGCAGCAGAAAAGGCACAGCTTGTGGTCATGATGGGGAAAGGGGAAGCCCTTAAATCTAAGACAAGACAGGAATACACATCTCATATTCATTCTTTTTGCAGGGGACTAGGGGCCCCCTGGATATTCCTTTTCCAGTAATTGGGCAGTCAACTAACAGAGAAGGATAATTTTTATTTGTTTTTGAATTTACTGGTATGGTTGAAGGAAACAGTCCAGCATCGTGATAGAGATTATAGCCCTGATCTCCGGTTGAGGGGGTGGAACATGTTGTGAATTGCTACTTGTACGCCAGGGTTACAAGTTGGGTCCAATTACAAATAATTTCTGTTGGTCACTTCAATACCTGAATTACCTCAGGAGCAATTTAGGCCTGTAATTCAAATGAAGCATTATTACAGATGAATGGGGAGGAAAAAATAAGTCTTAATGGAAGTTTTGAAGAAAATATGATGTTTTGCAGGGGTCACAGTGCAACCCTTGATCTTTATTTTACAGAATAGAAGAATTAAGATCAAACTGTAAAAAGTAGTTAACCTGAAACACATGATAGAAAGAGGAAGTTTGTTGTGGTTGTTTATGGTGAGTTTATTTTTGGAAGGACTGCCATTGGGAGAGCAGAGCGCTTATTGATGTACGCTGTAACACAGCTCAGCGCAACATATTTTTGCTGAGGTTTGAATCTTGCCTAAAACCATTTTCCACAGCTTTCCAATTGATTTTTCTGCAGGACTTTTTCTCTGCATCATGTAACCGGATGCTGAGGTGACTGGTGCTGCTCTCCCAGTATTATACTCAGTTTGGGACTCTGTCCTTGTTCTTTCTCTGGCCGCTGTGCGTGACTTAGGTGCTTCGCTGTTGAGAAGTCTTGTTCAGAAGCAGCATAGATTTGGGCTGCTTTTGTGCAGCTGCTATTTTCAGATATAGTTAGCAGTTTATTTTTCAGTTTTATTCAAACTGTCTTGTACTTTCTGAAGACTTAACAACTTTCTCTTCTCACAGTTCTCTTCATTCCAGCCCCAGGTTTTCTGTTGATTGTGGTGTTTGCCTGCATGCTGGTTTACCTTTGGATGGGTATTGATGTTTGAGACACCTTACAGTGCAGCAGTGACTGAATCTGCTGGCTTTATCCTTTTGACTCCCTATGCTTTAGGCTGCTTAGTTGTGTCTTCGTTTTTGTGATCTTGACTTGGCTGTTGTCTTGCCTGTACTTTTGAGAATAGAGTTCCGAATAACACTGTAGGTATTCCTGTACAAAAAACAACCTTGGTTTTTTCATCACAGTAAGTTTGAACAATAGCTGATGTTACTGAAATGGTAGAAGTCCCCCTATTCCCGCCTCTTTTTATAAGGCTGTTATACTACTAGTCATAGCATTTGGAAATGGCTGGGAAAAACCCGGCTTGCATCTTCCTTTTCAAAAGTATTAGAATCAGTGGAAATTCCTTGTCCATCAGTGCCTTAGGTACAACTCTGTTTTGGAGTTCTGTACGTCCTCTGGCTGCTTTTTTTTTTCATATCAATACCAGTGGATTTCTTTGACGTGGCTGTTTTTTCCACCAACCAATCTGATGGTGGCAGACTGTCTTTTTCTAATCTTCCTTCGATCACTTTAATGTTGGTAGATCTGTAACATGACAGGCGTAATGTTACCACTGGAAAATAGAGCTGCTGTCTCCAAGACTGCTGGGTCCTTTGAGAGGTTTCCCATCAGAACATGGCAAGGATGATGAGCATCACAGATATCAATGGATAAAACACTCTGCAGAAAACCACTTTTTTTATTGTGGCACTGGGTTCACTATTAGACTTGTTTATTTCAAGGTTTGCGTTCTTCTCATTTTCTTCTAGCTTTTCAATAATTGCACATACTTAAAAACTGTCAGACCTGAATGCGTATTTTCATTTAAGTATCATGCGCTTGTCAGTTGTTTTTCCTAGACCAGGTTGTGGTGGCTTTTAGGAAAATGAGACTTGAGTACTTTCCATTGCCAAAAAAACCCAAAACCCAAACACAAAAAAATTTACAAACATACACAAACAAAAACAAGCAAACAAAAAAAAAAAAAAACAAACTTCCCAAAACTTAAAAGGTTGGCTTGTTTAATGAAAAACAGAACAAAGTGAGGGGCGAAAAAATTATACTGTGCATTCCATATGTGGTCAGCCTCTTTTTGACTAGTTTTTCTCTAGAGCTTTTTTTTTTCCTGAGTCTGATGTTTTTTACAGATGCTGGAATTCTCTTTTCCTGCTGTTTATTAATGTAGTGGACAGCCCTTTAAAGATGCTTGAATGGGAAAATTTGGTTGACGTAGAGGGTGTAAGTGGCATGAGTAAGAGAATGGAAATGATTCTTCATAGTTTCTAAGTACTTGAAAAATCATAATGTCCTCAGTGGCATTTATAAAGTGTCCTTCTGGTTTAATTAGAAAAACTGTGATCCAACAACAGCAGCTGTTCCTCTAGGCTGAAGTTCAGATTTTAACCTGGCCTAAGTCTATGCTGCTGCTGAAAGACCTAATAGCACTTGGCCTGAATTGGATTAGTGTGCAAATCCAGCTGGAGTGTGTTCTGGGAGCTTGCAGCAGCCCAAAGGAAAATCTTGTGTCAGCACAAAGGAGGAGTTTCTTGGAGGCTGGGATTTAATTTTTTTTCCAGTGGCAGTACTGGTTGATATGACAGTTGTGAGGCATTTGTTTCAGAAGGTTGTCAAAATGTGCCTTGGTTGCATTGGACTAATGTTTTGAGGAAAAATTTTGAGCATTATGTAATGTTGTGGTTGTAACAAAGGATCTGTGCTTATGTCTGAGATATTTTTCCTTGAAGAATTTTGACTTCTCTGATTGGAAGGGCAGCTTATCCTATGGCTAACTTCCTACTAAAAATACTAAATGAGGCTATGCCTAAGTCAGTCTTGTAGGGTGGAATTGAAAAATATTCCTAGATAAATGTTTAAAAACTGTATTTTGTGAATTCTGTATGCATCTGAAATTTTTGAGCGCTCAGGGGAAGAGCACAACCTGTAGCACTGCTCAGCTTAAGTCGTGTATCAGATCAGCTGATATTAGTGGATGTACATAACTCCATACTTGGGCGACATGCTTTGGAGTTGACACTTGTTTTAAGCACTGGTTGTTGAAGCTGCTGCCCAGCGTGGTGTAGGATGAAGGCAAGTATTTGTTCTTGGTTTTGAAAATACATCTTAAATGTTTGTAAATGACACATCCTTTAGCACAGTGCAGTCTTAGCTTTAAATTAGTTGTGTATTTCTGAATCAGGATGTGTATTTCCAAATGAACCATTTATGAAGTATGGAAATCCTAGTAGTATGCATTGTCAGATGACTCCGCAAGTTTTTATCAAATGGGGAGCTTTCACATATAAACTGTCAATAAATAACTATTAATTAGTTAATCAGGTCTATCTCATTTGGACTTCCATGCCTCACTGAAGTTTAACTTAATTTTTTTTTTTTTTTTAGTCTCATTACTAAAAGGACTCTTTCAGGAGAAATATATATCTGATATATTTATATATAATTTTGGACAACAAACTTGAATAGAACTATGGTAATTGCTTAGTTGAATTTTTAAAGATGACAGAGGTGTGGGAAGATTTTTGCTGTAGGAGAGCAAACTTAGACTTTTTCAATCCAGATTTTGAAGTTCAGATAAAATGAAATCCATCCAGTGCAAAGGTGGTATCCTCACGTTGTAATTTAAGGAACGTAGAAATTGTTAAACTATTTCATGTCCTTCTAGCCCTATAAAGGCACATAACTTGGAAGTTCTCAGTGAAACTCATCCTTAGCGTAGCATAAATACTGAAATAAAAGATGAGCTGAAACTGTGATGTTTTGTATTAAAAAGTTTAATTTAAAAGGATACCATTACATTGTAGCAGAGAAGAAATTGCAAGATTTCATTATTTTTTAGGTCTTGAAGATGCAGGTAAAAGTGTAGAATATATACAAAGTTGCTAATTTAGAGGAAACTGACTACTGAAGTATTTATTCACCACTTTTCTGCTACATCAGTGCCAGGCAGAGCAGAAAACAAAAGCTGCAAGTCAGCAGGCATTGAGACAGAAAAAAGCATGTCAGATTTTCACTTACTTACCAAGTTAGGGGTTTTTTTTGGCATTGTATTTGACTAAGTGATTTAAGAATTTATATGAAAAAATACTTTAGGAATTATGTTTTGTATCTCTTTTGATTAAACTCGCTGTGTATCATTCTCACCTTCTGTAAAGGACAAGCCTATGACTTGCCAGATTCAACGTCCTTGGCTCTGGCCCGTGTCCTCTGCAGCCGGCAGGAATTCCAGAAGGAGTCCTGGTCCACTTCCTGTGTCTGTCCTTGAGACTTATCTGCTGCAAAACATAGCAAGCACTCTAGACAGGTTTTAGGATATCACCTTATCAGAGCTGTCCATTTTCCTTTCCACTTTGTAAACGGATGCTTTTGTTGTTGGCTACAAAAGCAGCTCAGTTTTCTTCTAAGTCATTATTAGAAAACTGAACAGTGGTGGCAGCAATTTGGAAACAATGGCTTAGCACTTTAGCAAAACAGTTGTTACCATATTAAAAAGGGTGTACTCTTGACAACACAAGCTTATTCCAACCTTCCTTGCCCTTTTTTAGAGCTAAAATACCCATTTTTACAATTCCAGTGGAGGCTGTTTTATGGAAACAAAAGCATGTAACCACCCCCATATAACTGAGGTATCAAATTAGTGTATTTTGCCAAGGTTGCTTAAAAGTGGCAGCAGCGTATCCAGGATAGCACATTGCCGTGATCCTCTTGCTCCTTGGTTGGCTAACACCAGACCAAAGAAGCAGCAGTATCCTAACTTGCAAACAACGTTCCCCTATTTTTTCTTTCCATATTGCCACAAAAATCATATCACTGGGGTGAATTTTCAGAATTCTGTCTAGTTATCTGTATCTTCAACCTGCCACTTGTACCAGTTAAGGGGTTTGTCATAACATAGTTTCCTTTGTGCTGCCTGCTATAAAAAGTGTTTCCAAGGACATTAAAGAGAGAAGGCATCAAGAGGGAAGGTATAAAGTATTGAAAGAAATTTTTACTACCACTAGAAATGTTCTAAGTTAGTCCTCTGACAAATTTTTGTGGATTTGCTTATTAGCAGTGTCCCACCTGGCATATTTTGAGAGCACTCCATATACTTCCAGTAGCTTTTATTCTGTTCTAGTGTAAATTTTCAGGCGAAGAGCTGATGAAGTGTTGAGTAAGTCAATCTAAGTGCTCTTTGTACTCTTTTGTAGAGACTCACTAGGTTCCATGTAAATAAAAATAATTTTGTTTCTTGTCCTTTTGAAATTTTCTGTGATACTCATGCCTTAGATGTATCAGTTGGATGGGGTTTTGAGGAAGATGCTGCCGAAAGTGCTTCACCTTTCTCTCCTTTTCCTCAAGTTTGATGTGTGGAGCTTCTTGTTCTTAAGTTGCATGCATGCCAGACTGAGATGTTGACCCTATATCTGTACCAAGTGTTTTAGTCTCAAAGATTAAGCAAACCCCATCACTTTTTCTTATTTTTTCATTAGCATTTTGATAGCTGTGTTGGTGTTGTTTCTGTCCAAGCAATGAAAGAGCGTGACTAATCTGCGATCTGTGTTCATTAATATACCTTTAATTCTTTAGCCAGCAAATGTTAGCAATTATGTACAGGAAATGCTGTACAAGTGGTTGTCAGCAGTAATGTAGAGATGACAAATTTCATGTTCCTATAATCTTTCTCTTTTCTTTCTTTTAATAATTCATATAATCAGGGGATTCAATCAATTATATTTATCCCCTGTATTTGCCTCCGGAGAGTAAGCCCAGCTCTGCAGCTTTCTCTAGATGCATAATTCTTTCAGACCAAGCAGTGGTGGTCTCAGATGTTTGCTTTCTTAGCCTTAAACAGAGCGTCCTGCTTTAGCATTTTTCACAACAGTTTCTGTTCCTCTTGCTTTGATTTTTGAAGCAATATGGGTTTTTTTTCTCTTCTGAAGGCTCTTTATTCTGGTTTTGTCAAAGCCTGTGAAAATTTAAGGTATATCCTGGTTATGAGGTTTAACCGCAGAAGATTTGTCCCAGAACTCTGCAGCTTCTGTCATTTCCAGCTGAATTCTTTAACCCAGTTACTTCACAGAGAGCTTGTGCATTCAGATTTTCCATGTAGGTCAGTTTTGTCAACTTCTTGTTGCTTGTAATGTCTCTAAAGCTGCATTGCAGTATGACTACAGCTTAATCAGACATAGGAGTTTTATTTCATCTAACACAGAAAACAAAGCAAGGTAAGCTTTGGTGAGCCTGGACTGCAGCTGCTGATTGTGGGCTTGTAATTCCATGCAAGCTTGGATGCTGAAGCTCAGATTGTTGCATTTCAGCTGTTCTTGGTACTAGATGTGAGTGGACCAATGCCATGGAGTGTTTTTTTCATCTGTAGTAATGTTGAAGAACTAAAAGTGAAGAGGAACGTGTGGTTTTGGTTCCTTGGTTTTCCTGGACTGCAAGCTTTTGTCCAAAATGCTGAAAGATTGCTTCCTGTGCCTCTTGTTAAATTAGGTAACATGTCGTATTTTAGATAGGACTGCTTCTTTGCAGACACGCTGTTTATCAGGAGCAAAGCCTGTATATGCAGTTAGAGGAAATACAACTTTCTTCAGGAAGGGCCACAAATTCTTTGACTTGTGAATTGTTGGTGATTCTTTTTGTGACAGAGAAGAGGTCTAGTTTTAAATGCAGATTTTTACACATACCCTTGTTTCCAAAAAGAGAGGAGAGTATTTGACTTACCTGTCTGGTGTCATCTTCCCCTCATTTTCCCATCCTGAAGCCCTTTGTGCCCTAGTTTGCTGAGTCGCTTCTTGCCTCACATGCTGCACTGTGAATTCTAGTGCAAGAGTTGGATTGGGAGTAGGGGACCATTTCACTTGGCAGTAGCCAAAGTTTTACCTGTGAAGTTAAACCATTGTTTCATGGCTGTTTTAATCTGTCAATTGTAGAAAGCTAGACCTGCTGCTTCTTTGAGACGAAACAATAGTACTTGGAAAATGCTATGTAGAATCTGTTGCAATGTTCTTCTGAAGTATTACCCATCCCTGCTAATGGCTTTTCGGAATTATTTAAATGTCATCTATGACCAGAATGGTACAACAGGAGTCTGCCCTCAGTTATTGCACTTCAAATTCTGCTCTATGAAAATTGATTAAATTGTCTTACTGTGTCCTGAATGCTGAAATTTTGTTGCTGTTGATGCAGTTGCTGATAGGCAGAAAGGAATTTGTTGCTGCTAGACTTCCTTGTTCCTCTGTTTTGCTAGGAGCATCTTTGTGGCTCTAACATATGTTGCTTCCATAATTTATGCTTCACATTCAAGTTGTGAAATGGTGACACTTTGGCTTTCTTCCCCTTATAAATGTCTATAAAAGACAAAGTTGATCATTTGCAAGATTTCACATGACACCATCCTACATGGAATAGTAGATATGTGGCAGCAGCATGATCCTGCTCCCACCCTCCTCCTGACGGGTTTCATTTGGATGTTCTTAAATGTTTATTGGAATGTTGATTTGTAATTTGTAGAGCACTGAAGACAGGAACTAGCCTTTACGAAAGCTTCTAAAATCAGACTTGAAATTAAAAGCATCTTGTAGTCTCTGTTTTTGTGGTTGTCTATAATGACATGGCAGAGCATCATTGCCCCTCGGGAAGAGGACAGTTCCATCATACCACTCGGCGTGGTTCAGGCTCTTTGATAATTCGTGTAGCTTCCCTTCTATATAAAAGCAAAAACCTGCACATTACACTGCCATCAAAGCCATTGCACATTTGCATAAAGCTGCAGGTGCTGTTGTGCACGTAAACTGTGAATTGTACAAGGATGAAAGAAGATGAAATGCATTATTTTTTATGCCTTCTGACAAGCTTTTTACCCTTCTTTGAGTCACCAGCATCAAACTAATGGGATTCTATTTTAAGCAAAAACTGTCAAAATAATTAGAATTCATAAAACGGAAAAATTCTATGAAAAAACTTGCTCACCAGCTAAAAATAAAATATGCTTTGATGTAAACATTCTGTATAAGTAGGTTGTGGAGAAGTACAGCATTTTTCTGCTGAATTTGATCCCTTTGTAATAGCTCTCTGTGGCTATCAAATGTGCTATCAAATGCACTTCATCACAGAAGAAACGTGTTGTTGGATATCTTTATTCTGAAACAACAGTGAAGCAGCTTCAGCTTATGCTTGACTGTATCAAGGAACTCTAAATACACATTTTTACTTAAAATGCAGTGGAAGCTTCCAAAAACCCTGTGCAATTTGTAGAAACCTGGTTAACTTGGGACTTATTGGTGGTTTGTCTCTAATAATCTACAAGTCCCACAGGGATGAGTTACCTTCTCTCAGCCATCAGAGTTAGCAGTTAGTGCACCTTTTGAATCTGCAGTTCCTGCTGTGCCTGGTTAATAGAGACCGTGACAGAGACTGGGTCATCTTCTTGGTGATGATTCATGAAGCAAATCACTTTGAGCAATTTAACTGAAGTCTTGGTTTATGGTGCTGCAAAGCATTTTTCTTGCTGGTGGGTGGTTCCTTGGCAGTCTTGTAGTCCCACCTGGAGCTTGGGAAAGCAACTTGAAATTCCTAAGTACACATAACACTTGTGGTCATGTTCCTAGTGGTACAGTTGACTGTCACAGGGCATAAGCATGAAATACTGTTTCACTGGTAGGTAGCCAAGTAATGGTTACTGAAGAGTAGAAAACTTCTGGTGATTTCTGCAAGAGTAACTTCTGATGAAGAGTTAGGAAATAAAGCATGCAGAGAGCACACTGAGAATGTTCAAGATTGGTTGCTTACCTTGATCACGTGATATGTTTAATGAGCTCTCACATGAGGTTGTAAATCTAAGAATGCAAGTCATTGCTTTTAAGTTCAGGGCTTGGGTTTTAGAAAACAAGATCCCAAAAATATAGAAGAAAACTGATCCTGGATTTTCAGAATGATGTGCTATCTAGAAGAGGTAGTACGATGCATTATTGAGAGGAGCAGTATATGAATGAGAAAACGGTGGTCTCCACCAGAAGTTACAGATAAAAGCTGGAAGAAAGCTGGGTTGGACTGGACTTCTTGCCCATTTTTATTGTAGGTATTTGACTATGAATGGCAGAGGCTGAAAAGTTGGAGGATGTTGGAAATATGCCACATTCTCAATGTGCCAAAGCAGTGAACGGTGGAAAAAGCATCATTAAGGGTAACAATTCACTTTCGTCATCACAGGGAGGAGATGCTGGCAGTTTGAGGGGTTTTGTAGTAATAAAGTCATAGCAAGAACTGATGGAAACAAGTTAGCTTGTGAGTAGATTTTCTAACTGATTATCACAGATTAGGATTTCTGATTCATTTACAGGGAGGGATTTGGAAATGAAGCTGAAAGATCTATGTAGCTCAGTTGAGCTAGTTACTTATTGTTGTACCTGAGCACTGCTTTCCCCCATTCACATGGATTGCACACCGTTGTTGTAGTTTTTTAATTGTTCATTCCCTTTACTTACTCACTTTAGTATTATTCTGGAGACTATTTACACGGTTTGCAAACTATTCCAGTGGTTTCTTCTGACCCCCAGAAATATGTTTGAGATACATATGCTTGAGATATAAAAGAGGAAACTGAATGTGTTGGTTTTATTTTTTTTTCTTGGTCTCCCTTCTCATGTTACAGCTAGTCTTATATGTGTAGGAAAAAAGGGAAGTACTTGATCAGTGTTTTGTTCACAGAAGAAAAAATTTTGCTATCCAAGGTTAATTTTAAATGATGTGCTATGGGCCATCTTTATAAAGATGCTAATGGTCAGAAGTTAGTTGTTAACCCCAGTGTATGAGAAGAGTTCCACTCTTTGTACAGCCATTTAGAAGTTCCTGGACTTGAGAAGAGTTGGAACTTTTGCTAGTCCTGTAAGGGCTCACAAAAGGTCTTCCTTCACAAGACTGACAGAAGTATGTTAGTAAAAGTACACACTTATTTCTACCAAGAAGAGTGGCCAGCTCCATGTGTTTGAATGTGACTATAAAAAAGGCTTGATAAAATGTTAACATTTTGAAACACTAAGTTACTGATAAACATGAGACACAAAATAATGAAGAAAAAAAAGAACAATATTCAGAAGAATTTGAAGCCTATGTGAAATATTTAGTGGGAGAATGAAGGCAAGGTAAAAGCAGTACCTGGATACCAGAAATAATTAACTTTTTGGATTCAGGATTACCCCGCAAAATAAATGTTTTCCTTTTTTTCTTCTTTTTAAAGCAAATTTCTAAAAATCACTCACTCTAAATTATGCACCTAGGTCTAACCACATCATAATTCATTAAGTGATTAGAAGTTATTACTGTTGAAAAGATTCTATTACATTGCATCCTTTTGCCAGTTCATGTAATGGTCAAAGGGCAAAATCTCATCAGAAATGCTTACTGGAAGTGGGAAGATATATCCCAAATAAAATGTATTCTTTTGTTTCTTTAAAAGCAAATTAAACTTCACTTGTTTTCCCTTCTCCCTTGCGGTCTTGTTAGTCATGTTCATAGCCTGTTGCATCCTTGGAAGCTGATTTCCCGGCCTTTCCAGTAGGCAATCCTTTCAGGTCAATTTGGGTTGAGCAAGGTTGAGCATGGGAAGGACAGAGGGTTTTGTTTGGGTGTGGACTTAAGGGGGTTTTGTGTGGTTTTGGTTTTGTTTGTATGTTTTGGGGATTTGAGGAGGGTTGAATTTTTACTTTTTATCGTATTTCTAGTGAAGATCAGAATGTTTAAATGTGTCCAGAAAAGCTGCTAGAATTGTTCAATTACAGTTGATTTCTCTAATTCTGCTTTCACTGTAGTCAGCAGAGAAATTCTTGTTTTATTACAGTGGAAGCAGCATAACTCCCCATAGTACAATATTAAATGTTCCAGTTAGGGTTTTTACCTACGGTTTCAGTGCAATTGTTTTATTTGATATTACAGCCTTTTACTACCATTGTAGATGTTGACTCTTACATGGTCTAAGGCACAACTGCATCCAGGATTGGTGCATTGATGCAAACTCTTATGTGTAATACCTCAATTACTGGTAGCACTTAAGCAGTTTAAACTTTTGTACTCTGCACCGGCTGATTACAGTTAGCATGGTGGATAAGGATACCTAGGAAGCTGGGCACCTTTGGGAACAAGATTGTGCATAAATATCCTTATCGTGCTTTCTTTTCACTAATTTCAGCTCAAAATTGTCTTTACAGCCTTGCAGCTGTAAGGGGGGCGAAGGGTGAGGAGGGGAACAAACTTCAGATCTCTCAGGGTGTAGTGCTTCAGCAGTTCAGGGTCTGCTTGGTATGGAGTGCCACAGCTGCTCAAGCCATCTAGGGCAAACTGCTGGTTTTCCGTCACATTCTTTTGAAGCTGGAAATCTTGTTTCCACATATTGAATTTCAATGACAACTCGACAGGCACTCATTTCCAAGAGAAGTGGTTGTTCTCAGTGTTTTTCACCTTAAATTATTTAGCATATTAAGACCAGCAGTAACCCTAATGGAAGGGAGAAGAAGGGGCAACCCTTTTTGTATACCGAAGTAGAATCTGATGCTAAAATCTTTCTTCGATACTGTAGTAGGGTGCCTTTTGCAAGATTCAAGTTAAAAAGCAGAGGTCACTGAAAGAATACAAATTGTACGTTTGAAAATCAGAGCCAACCTTTTGAGGGCTTCAGTAGGGTGGATAAAAACCTTCAGTTTAACTGGAATGGTATGTATCTCTTGAGCAGGGTTGTGAGATGGAGAATGTTAAGCTTTAACCAGCATGCATCTGTGAGATTGTAAAGTTGTGCATTTCAGAAGCTTCCTTCTGTAGCAGAATTGGTAGGGAGGCCTCTCAGCTGCAGCTAACCCTGTCCTTAAAGCCTTGCAAATGCAGGGTAGAAAACTTGTGTCCTTTATAACCAGACTCTGAGGCACTGTGTTTACTGTGTAGTTCCTAAGTGTCTCAAGCATCTAACCACGGAAGAAGGCAAAATCTGCAGGGTACTGATAAAATCTTGTCAGCAAGCATGTCCCTGCTGCCTTGCATAAACCTGTCCTGGTGGGGTTAGTGTTCATTGCTATCTTGAGACCGTAACTGAGTATCTCCCTTTTCCTTGGCTGCCGCAGCCCATCAGCCTGGCTGTGGCCGGCCGCTGCTCGCAGCACGGGTTAGCTCATCTGTCCAAGAGGGTGGGGTTTGAAGAACAAGCACTACTGAGAGCGCAGACAGCCGGCAGGAGCTCTGGTTGCAGTGTTTCATCAGCTGCTAATCGGTTTACAGTGCAGCTAATGGGATTGCTGTGCTCGGTGCTGCAGACGCTCTGTGCTACACCGCTGTAATCGAGATGGCTGGTGTGTATGAGCCAGCTCGTGTGGGAAACGCAGATACCTATTGCAGTGGAGACAATTTGTAACTACTTTCTGTTCTGTAACTCTCCTGCATTAACCCAGGATGTTTATCTCAAGACAGGCTTGGAAATTTTCTGAGTTCAGTCTCTAAATCAACACTACGTTTGTTGGGGTTAGAGTGATTAGTGCTTTAGTTAAGTTCTTCCTTTCAAGAATGGGCACAGTGCAGTTCATTCTCCTCTTTCAGTGAAAGTGTATAGTTTGCCCTCAAATCTGTTAGCTTGAAAGCAAATTTCTCTGTGTCTGTTTAGGTCAATGTACTAATAGACTGCATATGAAACTTAAACAGAAAGAAAGCAGCGTTTTTTTAATATCTTTTTCCTTAGTTCTCATGCCAGTGTGAATTGTTGTGTTGAAGTAGTTTCTTTACAACAAAAAACGAAGCAGAAGACTTTTCTTTTAAAATACTATAGGTAGTTGATCTGAAATTCTTGCACTTGTCTCTGTAGAGCTGTAAGTGGAAGGTAGTATTTGCAGTGGGGTGTTTAACTGTATTTGCTTGGATTGTCATGGCAGTAGTGTCTCCAGAT
Source organism: Pachycephala philippinensis (assembly GCA_013397055.1). Classification (NCBI taxonomy): domain Eukaryota; kingdom Metazoa; phylum Chordata; class Aves; order Passeriformes; genus Pachycephala; species Pachycephala philippinensis. Next base: position 1,996,650 of record VWZT01001059.1, read on the forward strand.
TCTTCAGCAAGGCACTGTTGCTGATGCGCAAATTACCAAAAAAAACCAAATAAAATCCAGGCCCCTTCTGTGCCCCAACAACAACAAAATTCCCAGGCAAACCACATAGTTTGGAACTTCATTTTATCTCTTGTGGCTTTAATAGTTATAGCAGACTAATCTCAGTCTTTCTCTCTCCTCCCCACTCCCACCCCTGCATTTTTTCCCCTCCCTGATAATACTCTCAAATAAATAATATTTGAAATAAAGGAGACAACCTAATCTGCTTTGGCATTATGATAAGTTATACCAGGAAGATAGCTTGTGTATGAAATTTGATGTAATATCATCTTTATGTGTTGTAATGGGAGCAATGGACAAAAGTGGTGAATGCACTCAATATGATCAGAAAAATAAATGTTTCTAGAATCCAACAGTGACAGTGGGATTTGAAAGGTTTTCCTTGAAATTGGAAAAGACAATAGATTCTCAAAGTCTTAGAGTGCAGTGCGTGTTTTCAGGTACTATGTTTCAAGAATGTTTGAAATGTAGATATAAATGTTTATATTTAACATGATACTCCTGGTTTTACTGAAACTGTTCTGTTTTCTTCTAGGTGAATCTGGACTGGGAAAATCAACATTAATCAACTCATTATTCTTAACAGAATTGTATTCTCCAGAGTATCCAGGTCCTTCACACAGAATTAAAAAGACTGTGCAGGTATGTCTGGGGTAAAAAAACTACAGCCTGAACATTGTAACTTGCAATTTAGTAAGGTAAGGTGATAGACAGTTGTCACATAAGCACCTTAGTTTCCGGATGCATTCAGTCATGATGTGAACCACTAAGAAATATGCAGTGTGCCTTTCAGTGTACATTAGCTATACAAAACACTGAGGTTCTCAAGCCTGTAACCTGTAGAAATGTGGCAGCCCTGAAGTGTTTTGCCTGTAGATTAGAAAACACATATGTGTGCAGAACTTTTTGAAAATGTAGCATTTATTATCAATTAGAATAGTGAGTCAATCTGTAGGAATACACAGATGTGCAGCAAAACCTGTCTGACTGTTTGAGGCAGGCTTTTAGAGACCAGATATTAAAGGATTTCACAGAAGTGCAGGGACCTGGGGTATAAAAGTATCTGCAAGTCTTCTGCAGACTGTATGGTTTGTGGTACCTTGTTTACCTGTTACAAGTTGTTATTCTGAAACATCAGGGACTAGGGTGAACCCGTCTGACTTCAAGCACTAGACTTACATGGGCAATGATGTTCCTGCAAGTGCATGATGCGACTGAAATATTTAGTCAAAGACTAAAAGACTGAAGCTGATCCATTTGTTTTGTGTAATAACTTGCTACTGATCAATTATATTTTCTCTCAAAAAAAGGAGCATGTTTTCTGTGTTACAAAAAGATTATTAAAAATAACCATTACCTAATGCTAAGAAGTAATAATGTTATGGGTAGTTTAGGAAATCATTGTGTTTGTGGGGTATTTTCTGCCTCCACAGCTGAGCAGCTGAATAAGGTTGCATGAACTCTGCTTATCTGTCTTGATTTGCACTTGTTTAAGACTTTGGTGAAGATACCTTATGATAACTTCATACAGGTGAGGACCAAGGGTGCTCACCATTGCTGCTGTTGTCCAACAGAGTTCCTCCAGCTGCCAAATTCAGCTGTAGCTGAAGTGACTGGGCAATTGTAGAGTTGTCATAAAGTGATTATTAAGCCCTGTGTTGAGTTAGGAAGGTGCTAAACAGAGGTTGTAAATCAAGTGCTTTTTTACTCATTGGAATCAAGTAATTAAGCTCCAGTGCCATGAACCACTGACCTTACTGCTTTGTGGGACCTCTTTTTTTTGTTCAGGGTTTTAGGTAAGACATTTTTGAATTCAATGTCAGAACACAGAATAATTACCACAGTACAAGAAAGGAGTTAGTTATGCCCATGTTGAGAATTTTAAATGGTGTTGCTTGGCAGTTAGCTGAACATTAGAACTTGAATGCTATGACAAAATGAAGTCATTGCAGAATATAATTTTTTTAATTTGGGGAAAAGCTTTTGAACATCCTGAGTTTGATTAACAATATATTAATACTTTCTAAGCTTTGATAATTTCTGTTAGGGTATTTTATCAGTTTAATGTAGAACCATAGTGACTGACTTGAAAGCTTATTAGCAGGGGCATCAGACTATTACTTGAATTAGAAAAGTTGAGTGTACCTGTTTCAAAGAGATGTTAAGTGAGGAAGAGGTGTGCAAAGAGTTAAACTCTCGTATAATATGCTTATTACTGAACTAGTCTGTGACTGTTCAAAAATGAAATAGAAGGGTGACTTTTTTTATTCTAAGAGAGATGTAGCATGGTTTCATTACTGATGATTACACGCTGGTTTAGCAGAAGCTAAACCAATTCAGGTTATGTTCATTGAATTTTGGTTTAAATAACTGTGGGATGGATTCCCTGTCATTGGAAGATTTTTGGTTTTTCCANGTACACAAGCTAACAAGAAGAAAACCCAAACCAAGACCTCTTTCAAAGATAACTCACTCCCACCCTAGTTAAAGGTGCATCAGTGTAGGAAAAAATAATACGAAACTCTTGTGTGGAATTTCTGGAATTTGAGTTAAGTACTTTCATCTGTTAGGTGGCAAGATTAGATGACCTGTTCATTCTGCCCATCAGGGGTGGTTTGATTTGTATTGGTTTACTAGTTGAAGAAAAAGACCCATACTTTTCAGAAAGCCTCACTTAATAATTTTTTTTTTCTATGTAAAGCTGGAGAGGGGAAAAAAAAGGCTTGAGCAGAGCTCAGGCTGATAAGGCATTGCATTTTTTTCCTACTTCCACTGTGTGGGCTAAAGCTTGAGGCCAAGAGCTTGCCAAAACTGTGTTCCATAGTGAATTGGGGTCTGACATGACTTAGAAAATAATATGGTGGGAATGAAGTAGATTTGAAGACCATCTTCCCCTCTAGAAACTAGTACTTTATCTAGTAAGTACTTTCCTTTTGTATACTTGCAATGCAACTTTGCTTTCAGTTCCTTGGCATGAATGAAAACTCAGTGTAGTGTTTTAAGAAACTGAAACTGTGTTATTTCAGTGTAAGTGAGGAAAAATTGTTTGCCCCTACAAGCTTGAAAATTGTGTGTGCTAGTAACTATGTGTATGATGTGGAGGTGTTTCCTGTCGAATATTAAAGAATAAGCAATGGGAGCTGCTGTTTGGATCCGCTGGATTTGTACTCTTTGCCAGTGAAAACCTTTTTAAGTTAAGGATTGTAGGATAGGAATGAGAGAAACCACCTCATTTGAGCATCCTCAAATCTTGGTTGTAATAATCACCTGTCCTTGTATGGTGGGAACAACTTACTGATCAGGAATTGTGTAAGAGGCTCTCGCATGGATAAACACAAACTGTGGTTTGGGCTTGAAAACCATTGCAGTTTGGAGTTATTTTGTGAGGCAGTCCTTTGTATTAATCCCATGGAAGATGCAGAAAAACAGTCAAGAGTCGGTGATTTGATGTCAGATGAATTAAAAGGAAACATATTCAGAAATGAGGGGGTATTAAAGGTATTTACTCTGATCATTATGTGACTGCCTTAAATGCAGGATGTTAAAGGCGTGTTTCATCCACTAAAAAATAGTCGAGCTGTAACAAGCACCAAGTCCTGAACGCTGCGCAGTAACTGCCAAGGAGACCCGTGTGACCCAGCTGACTGGAGTGCATGGGAAACTGGCTGTTTGGAAGAGCCTTTTCTTAAAAAGTCTTAAATTCCAAGACTTAAGCTAATGTTTTCCATGAATCCCTTGGGAATACTTCTAAATCAGATGATAGGATGCAGTTGGATGCTTAACCATGAATGACACTAGTTTACAGTGATTTTTTGGATCTTTTCCAGATGTTGCTGCTTTCTGTGCCTTTGACCATGTATGGACACATCCATTTAGGTTAGAAAAATGCAACTTTGCGAGGCTTTGTGGCAGGGTCTTCATCTACTGTTTCCTGCCAGTAGAATCTACTGCTTACAAGATATGGTGGATGTGGTCTGATTGTCCACAGCACAAGCATAGGACATGTAATTCATCAGCTAATGTTTCTTGTTCTGTAGGTTTGTGAAAACCCTGCTCTGATAGCAAGATACCTACATGAATTTATGAAAAGTAAGAAAAAAATTTAAATCCTCACCACCCAGTAATGTATTAGCACTGTATGCAGAGATTCAGTTGCTGCAGACCATTTGTCAGAAGGTGACTTCACAAATTCAGCCACACTTGGATTTTACAAGCATACAGAATCAGGAAAAATGTTTGGCGTGACATTTCTGAGGATCTCCTGACCTTTCTTTTCCTTTGTTATAAACCTATGTTCAAGATAATGTTTTATTAATTGCTTCTTTTGTAAAAGCATTCCACCGTGAGCCCATAATAATTTAATGGTTCTTGCTGGGAATTTTTGTGCTAGAGAATAAAGCCGATACCTTGTAGCTCTTGGCAAGATAATATCTCTTAACATTATCATCTCCAGTATTTTGCAAGTGTTGTGGGTTTCTTGTACTTGCAGAGAGCTTGGTAATAGGAGGGCTGTGTGGTTACTATATGCAAGATAGCCAAAAGTATGCAAGGAATCAGAAGTTAATCTCTTGTGTGCTAAAGCTTGTGAGTAGTAAACTCTTGGCTGAGTTGACTGTGGTTGGGGATTACTGTCTTGAGTTCTGGTATCAATTGTGTACAATAAAATTTCTTTATAGAACTCTTGAGGATGGGGGGAAGTACACTCACCATAATTAAAATGTAAGTTTCTAAAGCAGTGCATATATTCCTAGGTTTTCATGGCTTTCAACTGCACACTTTTGGAAGGATGAGAGATGTATAGTTTGTGAAAGTGTAACTTGGTGGTGTCTTAGGCTGGTGTGTGTACAGTTTTGTTTGGTTGATTTTAATTCCTGGTTGTTTACACCTTCCTAACCTTGCAGTAAGGCCTGTTCATGTTGGAGTTTGAATTGGGTGGTCTTGAAGTCCAGCCCAACCTGGATACTTCTGTGACTAGCTTCCTGGTAGCTGTTAACTCTTTGAGAACTATCAGTGAAAGGGATTGATCCAGCTTGGGTAGGATCCCTACTGATGAGTAGATAAAAACAGCATCGTGCATACTCAGAGGTTAAATACGAAGCTGTCTTTGTAGGTAGTTACTGTTTTCTGTGATTCTGTATATTTTCTTCTGAATTGTAATCAGTGTTTTGCTTGTGCAAGAGGGATTTAGTTCAACTTTCTGCAGTGTTAATTTATCTTGTGGATTTACATTGCATCACATAAGCAGTGATTGCAGAGCGTTTGCAACAATGTTCAGGTGTGGCTGTGAGAGTCTGTTTCACTTATATAACAATCAGGGATGTGCAAGAGCTTAAGAAGCATTAATACGATATTTCTCAAATCTTGAACTAGTCAAGAGACCATCCAGAAAGGGTTTATTATAAATAGAACTTCCTTTTGTCTCCCCAGTTAGCATTTGGGAGGCTTAAGGAATGAGCAACAAGGTGGCATCACCTTGAGTCTGCCAGCTCTCATGTGGTTCTGGATAAATGGCTTGCTGCATGGTTGATTTCTTGAATCCATATCTAGAAAACAGTGTCACTAATGATTTAATAGGAGTTGCTTTAATATCAGGGAAAAAAAAAGATGATTAAATGTCTGAGCAATTGGAAAGAAGCCAACTTGAGTTTGTCATTTCGTACTGCTGTGCATCTCACTGATAGGGCAGTGGTGTACAGCACTTTCTCAAGCAGATGGACCTGACATTGGCAATATCAATAATTACTGAGATGTAAGTAGGAAGAAGAGGGGAGCAGTCCATGTGCTGCTTAGCCTAGATCTTCCCTGTCATGACATGCTTAATTTGTTTGATGACGCGTTCACCGCAAGCTGCCTGAGCTGTGCTGCGGATGGGTGGTCACAACTGGAATTCCCACGCCCAGATGTTGCATCATTCCTTGTGCTGATGCAGTTGCCTTCTGAAATGGGTTTCCATCAGTGACCTGAGCTAACAGGAACCCAATCCATTACAGTCACATGAGGTCTAGCTCAGCAGATTGCAGCCAGATTGTATTACTTTCCAATATAATTCTGTCTGTAACAAGAAACCATCACTTTGTGATTCCATTCCCAACCATTATGCTAGCTGAAGAACAAATACATTCCTAAAAATACATTAACAGGACTAGAAATGTTTAAGGTGCTTGGGGGGAGGATGAGTTTTGAAAAGTGTAATTTTCTTTGAACTTACTGAAGTTTGCCGCTTCATCAAGTTTAATGTCTGGTTAAGGTTCTTCCTGTTTAATCAGGAATTAAAATATTAAGATATCCCATATGTTTAGAGAGTTCTTTTATCACTGACTTTATTAAAATAATGACCTTTTTCTTTTAAAAATTATTAATTATTGTAAAATAATTGGGGTTTTGTAAGCAAAACACAGACACAGCGTACCTCTGAAGCAGAAAAGTCAGCTATTCTTTGTCAGACTTCTTATTCATTGAATGCTTTTCCCAGTGTTTAGGATAAGTGACTAAACTGCTAAAAATTTAATCTTACCTTATTCATCTTACCTTATTTCATTTAGGTTGAGCAGTCAAAAGTTTTAATCAAAGAGGGTGGTGTTCAGTTACTACTGACAATAGTTGACACACCAGGATTTGGAGATGCTGTGGATAATAGTAATTGGTAAGACATTCTTTCTGTGTTCTCCCATGACAATTCTGCATTGCATTTTGTGCGTGTATGTGAGAGATAATACCTTGTGACATATTTTAAAATGCAGGCTTCAATATTCAGTTAAAATATTAACACTTTCAAACTTTTCATTTAGTTGTAAACTTCTAACTGCTGTAATTCCAAGTCCCTTTATAACCTGATTGAAATGCTGTCAGCTTTTCCCCTTAAACTCAGTGGTGCCTTTGGCTCTTTATCCACACATGCAGTGTGCAGAACCATCTTCTGTGCTGTCACAAGATGTGGTCAGTGAAGCATATTCCTTTGGCTACTGTTCTTAAGTATTCCATTTAATGCTTTTACAATGAAGGTGATTGTGTTTGAAAGGTTTTTTCAGTGGACTCACACATTGTATTCTCAGAACTATGTATCTCAATTTTAAGTTGAGGAGCTGGTCTCTTAAACTACAGTGTTGAAGTATCTTTATTTTAAAAAGCAAATGAAAAGCAAAACAAAAAAAAAAACCCCAAGCTGTGGGGAAATTGTGAACATCTGTTTCCAAGCAAAACCAGATTTCTTTATGTAAATAATGTAACTTACAGGTTTTTATTTATATAATCTCTGCAGCTGGCAGCCAGTTATCGACTACATTGACAGTAAATTTGAGGACTACCTGAATGCAGAATCTCGAGTGAACAGACGTCAGATGCCAGATAATAGAGTGCAGTGTTGTTTATACTTCATTGCTCCTTCAGGACATGGGTTTGTATTAGTGTATTTTATGTTTTCATTCTCTGCCTCCTATCTCGGATAAATATCCAAATTTGACAATTTAAGTTCCAAAAAGGATTTTCTTAATGGCCTGCAGATCATGCTTAATTTCAAAGAGGAGTTTACTTTGGCTTGTCAAACATCAGCAAGCCAAACACCAGAAAATAAGATTGCACATTAATTGCATAACAAGAAAAATAGAATTCTAGCAATGAAAACTACAAAGACATTGCCAAGTGCCAGGTCTGTTTGTGATACGTATGTCTTTAGATGACATTAGAAGGAGAAACTGGTTCACATGTCAAGCAACAGGATTTTTCCTTTCCATTCTTCCTCCCTGCCTTTAATGCTAAATTGAAGATGGGAAGTTTCATGCATCCTTTAGTTAACTTGATGTATAGTATTTTGTCCGGTGGCGATTCCAGTACAGGCATTGCAGATTTTTTTTCTGTTATTACCCCTGCTTAGTTTTTAACTTGATCAGACTTCTATCTAGTGGTAGACAGGGAGAACTGCATTTCCAGGGTTATTAGGTACAGATTGACTGTCTGAAACTGGTTGCTTAGCATTTTATCATGGTATCGTGATTAAATTTGTCAGAGACTTACGAGTTATACCTTCAAACCAGAAGCAGACAAAGATAAGTGTAAGCCTATTCTATTGTATAGGTCAAAAGTAGTAAAACTTGTTGAAGGGAGTGATGAAGGAATGTAAAGAGTATTTCTCAGGCAGTAAAAAATGCCAACTATTACACTTAGCTTCTGTAGCTAGCATTGGGATGGGTCTAATAATTTTGAACTGCACAGATACTTCCAAATATGGAAAGAAATGTCAGAGGGTGGAGTTTTTCTTATGTAGACTTGCCTTTATGAAGTATTTTTTTGTTGTTTAACAGGCATGTTTGTAATGCCAGTTTTGCTCAACACGCATGTCAGTTTTAAATGCAAACACTGAATTCTTGACAGGTTGTTTTACTAGTGTGCAAAACCCAAAACGTAATTTAAATAAAGGGAAGATGATTCCTTGTGTTAGCCAACCGTTTCTGAGCTAATTTTCAGGTTCTTCAAAAAACGTCTTCTCTCTACCTCCCCTTATGTGTTAGAACTTCCTAAATCAGTGGGAGGTACAAATTGTTCCTAAGGAAAAAGAAAGGTGATGTTTCAGTTAGACTAACATTTGGTCGCTAAATCTGTGAGGCTAAAAGCGTAAAAGCATATTCCTTGTACAGGTATTGCATGTTCTTTTTAGGGGAGAAAAAGGTGTAAAATTATGCTAGGTTTGCATACTGTTTTTCAATTACTGGAATAAATGCTTAGAATTGTCATCTAAGTAAGGAAGTTAATGAAGAAAATTGGTGCTGCTTTTAGCATTCATTTCCTCTTTTAAGATGCTGTCCTCTCTGAAAGGACAGAGCTCACTTCCTACCTGGTTTTTGTGGTGATGCAGTCTTTGCTCCTGTTTCTTGTGCAGACAGCAGCACATCTAACCCACCAAGTAGTGTCCTCTTCAGTCTTAATACATGATTATATTTACGTTGAATTAAAAGCATTTGTAGGTGAACTTGCTTCTACTTGTCCTTTTAATACATTTGTAAAAGCCTGCTTTAGAAATCTAGAAATTTTAAAAAAACAACAGTTTAAGTCCTTCCATTTAATGCATCCCGCTGTTTTTAGCTAGTATTCCCATAAACACCTGAACTGATTGAATTGGTTTCTGTGGGAGCGGGGGGAGAGAGTGGAGGGAGCGGCAGGAGGAGCCTTCCAGGTAAGTGAATGGGGTGATGATGGAATTCACCATCTTTGAGCAGTTCTGGGATCTTTATGTAAAGCTTTCCTGCTTGTCTCCACTGTTAACTCTCAAGTCCTTAGGTGATCACTGTTGTTTTGAACGACTCTGCTTTGGCAGCTGCCCTCCAACCCAATGTTGCTGCCCTAGATAGCTTTATGAAGCAAGTAGAGGGAAAGCATAGTAAGGTGAATGGATAACCTAAAAAGTGCTTATAATATAGATGTCCTTTAATGTTAGATATTTAATGGAATAATGTTGAGAACTGGTGAAATTCAGTGACAGGCAGAAAATATTAAAATGAAGTTAAGTATGTGTCCTTGAACATTTTCTTCGTTCCTTTATATATGGTTTTCAGAAATTTCGGTACCAAATGAATCTGCTTTTAATGTTCCTAATACTAATTTCTTTTATATGAAGAATAATCTTGTTAAATCCTTTAAGTGAATCCTTTAAGCCTGACTGAACTTGCTATAATTCTGAAGTATTAATGTATCGAACCCTCTCTAGTTTTACTTCAGGAAACAGGAAATATTGACCACTTTGATCCACACAGATGGTGAATATACTGCCACTTAGCCACCTAATGCCCATATGGTGATTTGGTTTTTGTCACTGTCACCCACTTTCATAACTCTCTTTTTATTTTACATGGCAGTTTAGAGATGAGATATTTCTAATCCATTTGTACATAGGCCACAGAAGTTACTGTCTTCAGCAGTCTTAGGGTCTTAAAAAAAAAAGTCTCCTAGCCCACTCTCAAGAAGAAGCATACTAAGACATGGCTTTCAGAAAGTGCAACTGTGTGTGTGAACAGAGCATAATTCACAACTGTGAACTCTTATCAGTCAGGCTTTAAGTGGGATTATCTGCCAGCTAATAACACAAACTTTACTACCTTCATAGGAGAGTTCTTATCACTTGCTTAAATGAGTGTAATTTCAGCTAGCAGAAGTCTCATGACTGCTAGTAATATTAATTTACTACTTACTCCTCTTGTATTATACAATCTAGGGGATTTCCTGTAATAATTGCAGGTAGCCTTTTCATTTTCAGTTGTCTGTCACTCGTAAATCAGTGTCTTAAGAGTAGTTGTCAAGACAAATCTCATCATTTGTACAATCTTGTGTAATTAATATAAATTGCAAAGCTCTCATGCTGTATTTCAGACTTAAGCCTTTGGATATAGAGTTTATGAAGCGCCTGCATGAAAAAGTGAATATCATTCCACTTATTGCCAAAGCAGACACACTTACACCTGAGGAATGCCAACAATTTAAAAAACAGGTGAGTGGAAAAATTAATATTTACAACATAGGATGATTTAGTAAGTTGATCTCTGTGGAAATGGTGAGATTTAACTTACACGGAAAATTTAAACCCTGAAGCAATAACTTGAGATAGCAAAGCTAAGTAATTTATATCTCTAGATTTAATTATAATTCTTGGTGAAATAATCTTGTTTCTGTCCTCAGGGGAAGAGGTTTCAAGTATAGTATGTTTCTTGGCAAGTGAAATAATTCACTGCTGAGATAAAGATCAGTAAGGGAGAAAAAAAGCTTTCAAGATTTAGGTGCCTAACAGAAGTTGTTAAAAAAAAAAAGAAGGTATTCAACAGTATCACAGTACTACTGATTGCATTGTGGTGTTCACTTCCACATTGATGCACTGTATTTATTAAAGATACCTCAGGTATTAGATGAGAATCAGCAAACCTGTTCACTCTTGGGTGTGGTGATGCATTTTAAAGATGGTGAGGTAATTCTAACATTGATACAACTGATATAATGCCTTTGTATTTGTAGAATATATTTGCTATGAGTGTCTACAAGTGGTTTATGTTTTATTTTCAGCTACATGATCAGAGTAGAACAGTTAAGCTTTGTAGTATTGTATGAAGAGGACAAGGAGGACCCAGAAAAAGACAAGACATGAAGTTTGTTTTATTGAACTCTGTCCAGTCCTAGGTTAGAAGAACACAGAGTTCTGAAAAGAAGGTGGCATTAAGAGTTGTTGGTGTAGACTTCTTGATTTAATTATGTTAGATTAAAAATCAGATTACAAAATGAAAGGAAAAAATGGTAGAACACAGACTATTTCTAAATATATAAGCAGCTTTATCAATGAGTGGATGTTAAATAGGGGAGACTTCCCCAAACCAAACTTTGAAAATAAGTCCTTGCATGATTTGGAAACTTATGTTTTCTTAGGACTGCAAACCCATGAGCCAGAAATTTTCCCCAGGGCTCTGCAGTGCAGCTGTCAGCTAAATGGTCTAATATTTTTCCATTCTAAAATTCTGCAAAACTAATCAACTTCTTTTTAAAAATACCCTTCAGACAAATAGAGCATCAAAACAGTACAGTCACTTTTTTGATGACGCTCTCAGTTATTGTTAAATTTCCATTAGTGCTTGCAAATGTTTTTCAACACTCTAGCACTACACTGCTAGAGTTAGTCCATCAGTCACAAGCTCTGTTAAAATAGGCAGGTGGTCCTGCTTCAAGCAACTGATGGTCAGGTGTGCTAGAAACAGAAAAGAATAGGAGTGACAGCAGTAGCTATTGTGGGAACTCTAAGGGATAAAGTGTGCCTGTGATTATCTATTCAAGTATTTGGGTTTTTTAACGGATTCAATTGCGAGACTAGTCTGACAATTTGTGTTGTATTAGGCTTTGCACCTAATTCTATGCAGGTAGAGTTCCCCTTAGGGTAAAACTCTTGTTTGTCCCGTTGTAGAAAACTGGTATTAATTTTTGCTGTCTTTTATTGGTGGATAATATTCTGGTAGCTGGGAGGCTCTAGCTCTGATTGTCTTCTTCTGGCTAAGGAGAGATGGTCATACTGTGAACCCCTTGGGTGTTAAACGTGCAAGTTTTATGTTGTAATTTAAGTCACCTTAATCTAAAGGATTTTGCATATCTAACAAAAGGAGGAGAATCAGACTGCAGCAAAAAAAAATAAGCTATTATGAAGTATGAAATCCTCAAACAAATAATAATTTTGTTTCTAGATAATGAAAGAAATCCAAGAACACAAAATTAAAATATATGAATTTCCAGAAACAGATGATGAAGAAGAAAATAAGATTGTTAAGAAGATAAAGGTAAACTAATTTTCTTTTGAAAAAGTGCTTATGGAGGGGCGAGGGGAGGGTTGAGTTTGAAAAGCATTCTGTCATTAATGAAGAGCCCACCAAAATGTTTAGAAGGTAGAAATCAGATGTAAAGCTGTCCTAAGGATCACTGTTTGTTATCAGAAGCAATGAATGACTTTATTAAGTCATCTAAGTCCTTCAATGGCTAAAATTCAGAAAGAGAGCACTAGATCACATGTTCGTTAATGAACTCTTAAAGATCACTTTTTAAAATTCATCCTTATTTGACTTCTATTCACCTTCCACAGCCTACCACATTTTTTTTGGTTCTGAGCTTTGAAGAAGGCAAGGGTTGTCTTTCAGACAGAGGTGTGCAGTGGCATGAAGTGTGTGCATTACAGCTAATAGCTCTCTGGCTGATTGATACACTGAAACCTTAATGGAGATGAATGACTAAAGAAAATCAAAAGGACTGTCAGGCTGTTGAAAGGCTTTTTCTTAGTTTACTCATGTTTTCAGTTTGTTCTTTCATGTTGGAGTCCATGTTGTATGTTTCTCGAGCCTTGCTTCTGTTTGTTCAGTAGCTGTAACAGCTTGTAAGTGCTTTTAAATTTTTTTGCTACTGGGGAAATCTCCTAGTATAGATAAACAGAAATAGCACAAAAAATGGAAGATATTCTGGGACTAAGCCTAGAGAAGAATAAAAACAAAGACAAAAGTGCAAAATACTGAGCTTTGTACCCTGTCCCTTTCTGCCCCTTGAAGCTGCTCTTGGCTCCTTTGTTGCTTGTTACACTGGAGGCATTCTCAGTTCATCTGAAAACAAGAACTTGACGTAGTTCTTTGCCAAACCTTTGAAAACTGGGTGCAAGATCCAGTCAAAGTAACAGCCCTTGTAGGCAGTGGGAATATGAATTGGTAAATAATTCTGCAATTGAGTAAATAGGAAATGGTTTGCCTCTTGCTTAGCTTACTAAGTAACAGTAGTGTCTGTTTCTTAACTAGATTTACAGAATGCAGCAGCATAAGGAATTCAGAAGGAGTGTGTGTATATATAAGTCACTCAACTGGGCAGAGGTCAATAAACATCACTATTCTTGCACTTTTGGGTTAGCTGCATTGCAGTGTTACAGCACTGACCAGGCTTACATCAAGTTGATACACGGGCATGGTTTCAGAATCTTTTGGCAGCAGATTTGATTTTTAAAGTCATACTTTATCTTGTAGGACCGTTTACCTCTTGCTGTGGTAGGTAGTAATACGATCATTGAAGTCAATGGCAAGAGAGTTAGAGGAAGGCAGTACCCATGGGGTGTTGCAGAAGGTAAGGCTTTCTTGTGATTTTTTAATCCATTTAAAACTTACTAGACGTGAGTCTGTATTTGAAATGTTTGAAATGCTTAATTTGAATGGTCTTTGGTCTGGAAATTAATTGAATATACCATTTTGTTACTCTGACAATATTGGAACAAGGTAAAGCTTTCGGCAACATGTAACTTTGCAAGCAGATTTCTGTTGAAGCCTCCAGTGAGGAATTGTAAAACCTGTAGTAATTTACTGCAGGTAATAATGCGACTTAAATTACAGTTGTTTTCTAGCTTTTTTACCTTCATTATCTTCATCTAAAACCTGTGTATTAAATTTTTCTTTCTAGAGTATTCATGTTATAAATATTAATTTGATCAGTTCAATTGTCATAAATTCAATTTTTCCCAAAACATCTGAATCTTAAGTGCTGGGGTATAGCAACAGAAAGGTACCCGGTAATGAATAGAATACTTTTTTCTTCTTTTTGTTTGGTTTTTTTTGGGTTTGTTTTTTTTTTTTTTTTGTTTATTTAAAACTTACTTTCGACTGCTGTAGAGACTTGAAGATTACCACATGTTCTGACAACCATTTCTTGTGCTTTAATGCCATTCATATATTTCAAATGCCACGTGGCATGACTTGCACCATGCTCTGTAGTAAAACAATCACTATTAGACTGTACTTCCATGATCACTGAGTTTTTTCCTATGGTGTGCACGTATTGAATAAAGAGAATATTTTTTTCCACACTACTTCTGCCTTCCAAGGGCAATGGACTATAAATTGGATGCAGTGTAAAACAGACAAAAAAACCCCAGCCAACAAGCAGTGTATGGACCAGTACTTTAAAAAGGAATGCTGTAACACTTTGAAGTGCATGTCTGGCAGGAAATGAGGTTTGGCAGAAAGTAAAAACCAGCTGCATCAGAGAGGATCAAGCTTTATTTCAGGCTCTTGTGTTGGCATTTGGAGATGTGCAAAATGGTGCTGCTTTTCTTTATTCTAAAACAAATTTCTGAAAGGTTTCATGTTCGTGATTGTATGACTTTTGGAAGAACTAGCCTAACTGAAAGGAACCTCTTGGAGTGGCTTTCAGTCTGTCAGTTAAGGACAGAGATGATGCTTTTTTGAGAGTATGACTTCATGTACCATCTGAGCGGAATTTACCACTCTCTGTAAAACCATGGAATAAAGTAATGCAGGAGCGCAGATACAAGAATGAACACGCAAAGTGGCAGTGTTCTGCATTTTTCTGTAGGATTCACTGAATTTACTTGGTCTATTTTAATTCCTTCATCCTGTTTTTTCCCCTCCTTCCCATGAAAATGTCTGTCTTAACTTCAGAGGCACATTGGAACCTGCCCTGTGCCTTTCTTTTGTGTGCACTAAGAGCTTTGTGTGTTGCCTTCTCTGTCTGCACATCAGGGAGTTCTGGAGTGTGCATTTTTCTCCGGTGTCATTTCATCGTCTCTCAGGGAAATGACACTCACAGCATCAGCCTCTTCTACATTAGTGGGATGATAGGCTCAGTGGAATAGCTGGCATCTAATGACAGCTGTCAGTTCTCTCTTGATCTGTAGGTAGGTGCATCAAATTCAGTACACAGCCTTCCTTTGCTTCATTAATAAAGAACTAAAGCCATATTAAAATTAAAATGAAGACTTCTGCAACTTACTGGTCAGGGAGAAACAGGTTGAGTCTGTCTTTTAAAGGTTTTTGGATATAGCTGTATCTAGACTGAGGTCTTTACTTAGTGTGTGATCCTTACAGAGCTGTACTAGCAGGCATCCAAAGGATCAAACAGTTAAATTGGCAAAACTGTGTTTCTGTTGTGGTAGCTTATTCTGCTGCACTGACTCAGAGTACAGTTTGCCAGTATGGCTTAGGGGAGCATAGGAACTCTGCTAGTAAGACACATTAATATAGTTATGTTGTTAATGCTTTCCTTCTGCTAACACACATGTTGTTTGAGTAAGGAAAGGCTGTGGAAGTAATTTGTTGTTGGCATGAGTGTAGATGGATGACATCTTACCTCTGTGTAAGGCACAGATTTTGGTTGACATTTCAACAAAAGCTTATGTCTTCTTGCAGTTGAAAATGGTGAACACTGTGACTTCACAATTCTGAGGAACATGTTGATAAGGTAAGTAACTGACAGGTAACACTAAGTTTTCTGGTATGCCTGAGAGATTAGGAAGTTGTATATTAGAGAAAAAATAATTTGAGATAGTGAGTTCATATGAATTCCTGTATTTTTAATTGCAAACAGTTGTCTTACACTTTATGATATCTTGTTTAACCACGTATTTAGCAAGCAGTGGTGTTGGTAGTGAATTTTTTATGATTACTTGTTCTGGAAAACTGTGATAGTCCATAGGAATCTGAGTTATCTCTTAGCACTGATGTGTTCTTAGTTGTAGGCATTTTCTAAAAACTTAAGCACTGAAAATTGACCTAAAGCAAGACTGCCTGTGCTTAGCTGTGTTAGGTACTGAGTCCTGTGCTCCCAGCAGGTGACATCTGCTGTAGCAGCTGTTGGTTCGATTACTGAGCTTTGCGTTTCTCCAGGCTGACAATGGAAAATTGTGAAAAGAAGTGAATGCTTTTAGCTTAGTCTTGAACTTAACATTGAGCATTTGTAGAATTAAAAGATAGAAACTGGGAAGTTTTGGCTTGTTGTTTCTTGCCTGACATACTTTTTCTCACCTACTACAGTAGTAATATGCAGTTTTCTTACCTGGCCATCAAATACCTGCAAATTTATCCACAGAACTCAAACTTTCCAAAGACTGGTCCTGTAAGTTAGTGTTTGGAATACTGCAAGCTTTAGATAGTTCAGTGCAAAAGAATCTGGTATTTCTGTGCCTTTGCTGTCTTGACAGCTCTGATTTAAATAGTAGAGTAACAACATTGTGGGGACTGGGACATTAATGGAAGGATATAATTTAATTGAAGTCAATCTGCAAAATGAACATGAACTGATTTTTCAAATAGTATTTTGTATTTGTGCACTAAGCTGATAAATTACACTTATTGACAGAACTCATATGCAGGACTTGAAGGATGTCACTAACAATGTACATTATGAGAACTACAGAAGCAGAAAACTGGCAGCTGTTACATACAACGGTGTTGACAACAACAAAAATAAAGGGCAGCTAACAAAGTAAGTTCCTGTTAAGTCTGTATTGCACTTTAATCTTTTTATTCTCCTTTTTTTGGTTATTGGTTTTGTGAATGTGTGGTGGTATTTTCAGTTTGGGGTTTTTTGGGGAGAGCTGTTGGTGGGTTCGTATGTGCGTAGCCTTCAGTCAGTTCTCTTCGCTATGTCTGAAACGATATGCCTCTTGTTTACTTGTAATTTGGGTTTTTTTCCTCTTTCACCAAGGTTTACACTAGTTTCACTGAACATGTTAAATAATAGATTCAGTTTTGAAGAGAATCCTTCCATTTACTTGGAGTTTTATTGCACTGGTACTGCAAAGTTTTTGTGCAGTAGTATTTCTATTTTGGTTTACATGTTACTTTTGGAATTATTGGTTCTTCTGCATGAATGATCAACATCCCTGTGTCAGGGATGTTTTTGAGAAGAATGGGTTAATATTTGTTTAGAAACTCTGAAAATGCAGACCTGCTACTGTCATCTTTGAACTGCTGCTCTGGCTACTCATATGGCTGCTTATCATGACAGGGAAATTATTGCAACATTGTTATCTTTCATGAGAAGTGAATTGCAATACAGTGTTTGGGGGCTTTTGTAGCTGCTGTTTTCAAACCCTGATATGTCATTTTATTGCCTCTGACAAGAAGTTATTTGCCAACCTGATGAAGTTATTGAAAGATTTAAAAGTACGCTCTATTCTGAATTGTATAATGCTATTTCAGAATAGCTACACTCTTAAATGTCCTGCTCTGCATGTAGTAACTGTATCAACAGTAATTAGTGATTAAATAATGATTAGTGATGCTCTTATTTTTTGTACTATATTTAAGTACAAATTTCTGAGTCAAAATACAGGGTACTATTCTTTTCAGCTTGGTATGCAAAGTTACAGCTGTTCTTCCTGAAAAAGATCCCTGAAATTAGTTGGAAATACCTGCTATTTTCATCCACATGACAGCTACAAAGCCATTTTTCACTAAAGAGGTGTCTATTCTACACTCTTGTAATGCTTGGAAAGTGGCTGTGAGGGAATGATTTAAGTGGACATGATTTAGTTTCATTTAGTGTGAGCCTACATGAGACTTCCCTGCTCAGCACTGACAAAAAATGTAATAGTTCGTGTCAGTTATAGCAACTCTTCAGAAGTGTACTTTAATTTAAGTAGAGTTTCTAATGAGGTCAAGTCTTAAAAATACTAGTTTTCAAATATGTGTGTCCATAACACTGTGGTTACTTCTTCTCACTGTCATGTTTCTTGCCATCATGTTATCCCTGACTCATATCTCAAGGTTTCTGAGTGCACACAGCAAGTATGTCAGGTGAAAATGTAGTAATAGGAGTGCAGAAGAGAAAATTCTGCATTTCCTCCAAGACTTCTAACTTGCTATTACTATGCTTTTTACTGTACTATTACTTACTATTACTGTGCTGCAAAGTGAAACTTTTTTCCCCATTGTTATTTGGGATATCAAAGGAAGTTGTTTACATTTTTCTTTGTGTGTTGTTGAATGCTGGGGTTTCTTATATACCTTTCAAAATCTTGGTATGTTTTCCTTAGACTTAGAAAAATCTGAATTTTAGTGACAACACTTTCACCATTTTTTGTTTTGTGCCTGCTTAGATTTGTGTTAGTCTGCACCTACAAACTTAGTCTGTTACCTCATTCAAGTAAGGACTGGTTATTCTGCATTCTTAAAAATAACAGTGTTTTTTAAAAAAATCATTATTTATTCCCATATTACAGACACAATAAGATGTTATTTTATACAAAAATGCATCTATGAGTAGGTTTTAAAACTGTGTCCTTCATCCACCTCTCCACCCCACTCACTTTCTGATAGCATTGCTGATACTTTTTATTGGAGCCAGAACCTACACTAAGAGGGTCTGGAATTACTTTGCTTTCTGAAGCATGCTTATTTTGCATCTCCTGTCACTTCAGATCACTGTGCTGTCCCACCTGAATATTTCCAGGTGAATGCGCCTTCTGGAACTATTTTCTTCATCAAAAATCTGTTGCTTGGAATATTGCAGTACTGCAGCTCAGAGATTAATAAATACAACCAGTGCTCTTTGCTGTCAGGTTTTTTTTTTGTTTTTGTTCAAGAGAATGAGTAAATTATTGCAGTTTGATTCAGCCATCTTAAAGATAGCAAAGTCTATTGCAAACTTGCAAAGAGTATTTTGTGTAAGTTTGTTCCCCAGAACATAGGGTGACTTAATAAGTAAATACATGAAATTCTTGAATGTATATGCTGGTCATGAAGCAGCTGATGCTATTTTTCTCTTTTTACCTTAACCATATGTTGAGTTGCAGCATGGTTTTTTTTTAAGCTTTAAGCTTTAACATGCTTTTTTGGCTTCAGTGTGTTTTTGTAGCTGTTGGTTTTTCAATCTAGTATAGTTGAAGCAGCATAGAAGGAATTTTCCTAATAACCATGTGCCTCCTGGAAATTGAGGGGGATGAACAGATATTAACAGTTTATCTGTGCCTCCCCTTGGGAATTTTATGCTTGCCTGCTTGCCTGTGTCTCCAAATGGGGCAATATCGATTCTGTCATGGGAGACAGATGCTGTGTCTCTGTGTGAGGATGGAGACGTGCTCTGATGCTGCCTGCTGGTATTACAAGCATATGGTTAAACACAGATATACACCCCCTGGCTCTGGAAACTCCTGAGCTGCTGCTTTTTTGGAGCCTGGGAGGGCAGACATACCAGGAGACGTACATACAGTGGTGCTTGTACTTTTTCAAAAGTGTCTCCTGCTGGCAGCTGTTGGGGGCTAGATTGACCTTTTGTACCTTTAAAACAGCTGTATTTTTATGATCTTAGCAGATCTCAGTTTTTCATGCAGCTGTTAACATATTTCTTTAGACAAAAATGCAAATGCGAAAACAAATAAAAGTATGTGCTACAAGTTTTAATAATACTGTGGAGATGAATTGAAACAGGCTTTTTTCTATCCAGTTAATAATTTTATCTCTGATTTGCCTCCTTTGATTTGGTGAAACTTGACTGTTCTGTAAGTAATTTGTTAACGTAAGAGTGATCCAAAGCATATTATTTTCCCTGGTTATGGAGCATTTTTTGTATGTTAGGTTTAGTCTGATTTTTCAAATTTTCTGTATCATCCTAACCATTAAAAAAAATAAAATGCCAAGGGTAGTCTTCACATACATAGATAACTCAGCTCTTTAAATTGTCTGGTAATTGTAATTTCACATCTGTACTATGTGATGTGAGAAAATTGGCATCTGCTCTGAAATTCAGAAGTTGTAATTCGAGAAGTCTTTTTGGTTTGCTATATGAAGCTGCTATCTTCAGTGAATTTGAAAGTAAAATCTTATTTTTGTTGAAATGACGTATATTATATCTCATACTGTACATTGTAAAGATGGGCCTTATCCATCATCGATCCAGGGTAACAAAATACACAATGCTCAGGTCCTTCTGACTGCTAAGCCCAGACCACTTCCAGCTCTTTTTGCCGGTATTCTTGGCGAATTCTGTGGAACGGCTCTAAGGTCACGAAGCCCATCTTGACAGGATGGTGAGATCAGAGCCCGTTTTCGGCCCGTGTTGCTCCGAGCCAGGCGCGCTGGGTGAAGCATCCCGGTGCCCGGGGGAGGTGGCGCTGCAGCCGAGCCGCCGCTGAGACCTCTGCTGGCCGCGGGAGCCAAGTGCTCCTCCTGCAGCGCCACAACATTCCCGGGCGTTAATACACCGTCCTCTGCTAGCTGACAAACTCTAAACGAGGAGATAAGCCTCCAGGTGGCATTGTTTTCCGAAAACTTGTTTAGAGCAAGTGGTGGTTCATGTGACTAAAATATTTAAAATCTCTTTAAAAGCATAGGTGGTGTAGAAAAACTATTCCTGAAAGCATCTGCACATCAAACCTGTGTTAACATTGACATGGTGTAGTGGTTAACTAACTGAATTTGAAATAAATATAACAAGCTTTTAACTAACAATTTTTTCTTTTTAGTGTGAAAAATTTGCTTTTGAGGGAAGCACATAATTAGCTTTAGGAATCTATTAATATTGAATTTACTTTTTTAATTACTGCTTTTTGGTTTTGTGGTTTTATTTAAGCATGCTAAGCTAAGCCTCTGTATTTTTTGTTTTTTAGATTTGACACAGTTGAAGGCATGTAAGTGGTCATTTAAATTTTTCCAAAAAACTTAAGACAAAAATTCTATAAACACAAAAAGGATTTCACTGTTTGATGTTTCAAATTTAAAACAGTTTCCTGGTATCCCACTCTTGGCATTGTTTTTTCCCCTAGCAGTTGGTTTGTTTTTTTTTTTTTTTCCCTAAAGCTGTGCTGCTGTAAATTCTAGGAATTTATAAATGCTTACAGTGACAAATACCTCTGTAAAAACCCATCTTATTTAGAAACCTTTTGGCTAAGATTCAAGTCAAATTTGGTCAAATTTCAAAAATCAGTAGAAATGCATAAATTATGGAATTCCCCTAGTTTCTATCCATAGCTCAGTCATCTTTATATAGATGCTTATAAAGAATTAGTGCAATTTTCATACTTACCTGTAAATTTACAATTCTTCATTGAATTGGAGATTTTGTAAGTTTCATAATTTTTTGACCATTATTTTATCTTATTACCTGCTTGCAGAGGTTCCACTTTGCACATATCTAGAATAATTTTTAATTTTTGCAGAATAACTTAGAGGACTGTTACTAGAGCACACGTCCTCTGAAATCAGTTAAATGTTTTACATCTTTGTTTAGTGGTTTGTGGGTTTTTTCCCTTCAGTTCTTTTTTTGTTGTTGTTGTAGTTTTTTGTTTGTTTGTTTTTGTTTAAGTCCCTTGTATAATTTTGTCCTGAAATACAACATAGATCACAACTGGCTTTGTTAGGTCCTACGTATGTGACATGAGTAAAAGCACATCACCCTGTAAAGTTCTCAGCTGTAAATGCTCTCTTGTCAGTTAATCAAATTTTCTGTGCAGACTGACTTTTACCACTTTGTCAAATACGGCTTGCATAACACCCCATTGGATTCCTAAGTTGTCAATCACAGGACAGTTCTGCTCCCTTTTCAAGTTACAACTGCAACAATGATTTGTCAATATTTATTCTACTTTGTAGATTAATTTTTGAAGAGCAGTTGCATTTGAGAACTTTACATTTCTAAAAGAAAATAGTCTTGTTTTGACAGCTGCTTAGCTTCCACAAGTACTGCTACTCACCTCTTCCTTCACTTTCTTAGTATTTTTGTGCATTATTGTACCTTACCTGTGTTTAACCATTAATTTCTTCCTTGGAAAAGGTTGCTAGAGAGTTGGCCTTTTGAAGGACTAAAGTAAAAATAAAACTGAAGATCAGTTTCAGTTCTGTATAGTATACAGCATTTTATTCACAAGTCCAAGCGTTGCAACTATTAATTCAGATTCAGTTCAATTTTTTTTTAAATGGAAATGCCATTTTCTTCCTCCGTGCCCCCCACCAATTGTTAACTTTACGATACTGATATTTAAGAAGAAAATTCATATGGCCACGAGTTCATATGACATTGCTTGCTTTCACTGTATGGTTAGATGGTGAAAATGGGCGAGCAGGAAGGATAAAATGAGCCAGTAATGGTCAAAGTAGATCTTAACTATGTTTGATATGTAACCTCCATTGCCTTCAGAATGAGTGGCAAATTCTGAATCAAAAGCAATACTGCTAATTATGTTTCAGTTATTACTGAAAGTTAGCCAATACTTTTCTTCTTTGAGAATGCTTTTTCTGTGTAATTTGAATCAGAACAGAGTTTCTGTGGGGTTTTTGTCTTTGTTTGTTTGTTTGTTTTTTTAAGAAATGAAAATAAAAATCTTAATAGGACTGAGGCTTGCCACCTCTGTTTTACATTTTGCTGGTCTGAGTGACTTCTGCATACATTACATTAGATATTCTCTTCTGGTTGATTGTAACGATTCCAAATATAATCAGGTCTTAATTTTTCGCAACATGATAGTTAAAACTTTGCCATTTTAAGCCATAGATACTCGAAACTGAAACAAGAAAGCAGTAATTTGTTTGATTGCTCTTTGTGGAACAGCAGAGTCTTAACAAAACTCTGTGTGGCAATCATCACTAGATCACAATCATCTTGTTTTATTAAATACTTACAGTGAAACTTACTATTTAAAACCCATATCACCATAACATGGATAGCATGCTTATACGGCTTTAAAAACCCAATAGAATCCAGGAAAAGATACCATAAAGTGTATGGAAAAATGAAAAATAATGTATATTATTTTTATACATTACATTTATTAATAGCTTTCTAAAGAAAAATCTTCCAACTAACACTTTGAAATACCGATGTTCAGTTGCCCAAACCTTTTTTTCGAAGCTGATCTCTCTTCAAAACTATGAAAATTCAACACAGTTGTAATGTTAAATGACTCCTGGGCTCACTTGGAACAATGAAGTTTTAGAGAGAAAATAGGACTTTAGTCTTCAGCGCTCTTAATTTTCTTGTTATGTCCATTAATTGTTTTATATACTTGAATTATGGGGAAGAAAAAGATGCCTGAAGATCACTTGGAAGATGCTAATTTTCTTTTTCTTGTTATAACATTGATTTCCTCTCTTCCCATGACCAGGTGGTTCTACAAATAGAAAGTCAAGAGTTTCTGTTAACCCAAATGTAATGTAAATCAGTTGTGGGGGAGGAAAAGACGTTGTATGAAATATCTTTTTGAGTAAAGCTTATCTAAACAGTTAATATAATAATGCAAATTGAATTTAAGTTAGCAGTGCCTACAGCGATGTATTTATCTTACTGCTTCAGCATTTTTATCTTGCTTTTTCCAGATGCCCTAATGTAACAGACAGGGAAAAAAGTTCTTACTAGCTAACTACTTCTTCTGGATTTATGGCAGGAGCCCGCTGGCACAGATGGAGGAGGAAAGGAGGGAGCATGTAGCCAAAATGAAAAAAATGGAAATGGAAATGGAACAGGTGTTTGAGATGAAAGTCAAAGAAAAAGTTCAGAAACTGAAGGACTCTGAAGCTGAGGTAATCAAAATGTTTTAAACACCAATATAACTTGAGGCTGAACAAGTGTAGAGATGGGACTTTTTGCCAAGACTTTGCAACATAATTAATTCCATAGTTGGTTTTTATGTGTAAAGACAACACCATTCTCCTTTCTCGGCTTGTTGTCTTTGCTGAAATGGCGTAAGTCTGAACTTAAAATGTAATTTTAATGTTCGCTTGCATTCTATTTTTATTTTCAGTCATAGCATGTTAAAATACTCCTTAACTTCCTTATCCTCTTTTTCTCCCTTTTCTTTGGAATATTTTGTGCTTACTCTTCCATGTGATTTTAAAAGTTCTTGAGACTTTTATGGCTTGCATAAGCGAATACAGTAATGATAATTTGCTGTGTGTATTGAAAAAGCATTTCAGGAATTGGACACAATGCCTATAGGAAATCACATAAATGAGAATTACTAGACTAAGGAAGAGTCACAGATATGTTTTTATCAGTGTTCTGGTATCATTTGAACAAAATTTATAGACACTTAGCTCTAATTTCTGTCATCTTCAGGTGGAGTCCTCACAGTGAAACTGGTTTCATACAGGCTTCAAGGGGTTCTGAAAGTGATCTTTTTAAGGGACTATTATAATCAGAAGTCTAAATAAAACTAATTTTCAAAGTTTTGGGGAAACAGTTTCTCACAAGGAGCCTAATAGAGAAGTTTAGAACTGTTGAAGTTCCTAAAGAAAGTTTGGCTCCAAATTTGAGGAAAGAGGAGGAAACTTGGAAGGGTAGTTGAAATGCTTGGCAGCTTAGGCACTGTAAGGAGCCAAGGCGTACTGGATCAGGGGAGAAAAAATCAATCTAGGGTTTGGTTTTTTTTTTGAGAACTGAATAGATAGGGGGGATATAAATAGTAAGATACACCAGTCAGCAATTTGAGGATTTTAAAGCCAGATGTTTTATCAGGACCATGGTTTTTGTAGTCCCTGGATTTATCCTTCCCCAGTTTCTGTCTTGAATCTTTTTGAACCCTTTTATACTTCTGGCTTCTACATTCTCTTTGTGATGTGAAAACCAAACAAAAATATCTCTCGTTTTCATGTACTATCTCATGACTTTTTGACTGAGTGTATCCTGTGATACTAGTTATTTATGTTCATGCAGTTCCTTCTTTTTTTTTCTTCACCATTCATGGCTCTGTAAACTTCTATTGTATTTATCTGAATGTAGAAAAGTAGGCAATAGACAGTGCCATGTAAAAATGTGTTAACGGAAGTATGTTTTCAAGGGTTTGTGTAAAACAGGGTCTTGCAAGAGAGTAAGGAAAGAGGAAGTTTTATATCACTTTCTCTGAAGTGTGGACATGAGGTCGAGGGAGGTGATTCTGCCCCTCTTCTCCACTGTGGTGACACCCACCTGGAGTGCTGCATCCAACTCTGGAGTCCCCAGCACAGAAAGGACATTGGTGTCTTGGTGGCCTGCTCTGGACTCGCTCCAACACAATTAGAGGGATGGAGCACCTCTTGTACAAGTGAAGGCTGAGACAATTGGAATTGCTTAGCCTGGAAAAGAGGAGGCTTCGTGGTGACCCAGTTGTGGCCTTCCAGTACTGAAGGGACCCTGCAAGAAAGATGGAGAGGGACTGTTTACAAGGGTATGGAGTGACAAGACAAGGGGAATGGATCTAAACTGAAAGAAAGTAGGTTTAGATCAGATATGAGGAGAAAGTTCTTTATTATGAGAGTGGTAAGACACTGGAACAGGTTGTCCAGAGAAGTTGTGGATGCCCCATCCCTGGACATGTTCAAGGCCAGGATGGATGGGACTTTGAGCAATTGGGTCTATTCTAAGATGTCCCTGCCCTTGGCGGGAGGGTTGGAATTAGGTGATCTTTAAGGTCCCTTCCAACCCAAACCATTCTATGATATAACTCAATTCAAGAAAACATTACACCACACAAAAGGAATCACTTTTTCTGACAAGTGTTTCCATCCTCACATACGACACATTTGATTGTCAGTCTGTCCCATCAACTTGCAGGAGAGACTTCTTACTCTGTTTTGGAATGTAAACAATTCACTTCTTCAATAATACTAATTCATTTAATTAGTGAATAAATTAATCCACTTAATTTTTTTTTTTCCAGATAGATCCACGGTATAATTAATGGTATAGGATGAAATCAATATTTTGGTTTTTTCCCCTCCCAGAAAGTCAAAGATACTGCTCTTTTATGCATTAGTGATACTCAAGTGCTCTGCAATTTGCTGCTTAATGTTTGCATCAAATACCAAAGTATTTTTTAATTTCCTTTTATTTGCCAAATGTAGCTGCTTACAAATCCTATTTGTAACTTGGGCAGCACTTAAACATTTTCTGTTAACTGTAAAATGAAGCTATGGAGTTAATAACCTTTTGGTTTCTGTTATTGGCAGTACCTATCACCTTAGAGTTTTTAGTCTGAACTTCTTTCTCTGAAGAAAAATATGATACATAATTTTGTTGCATTAGTAAGTTTAGTTACTGATATTGTTACTACAGTTCCAAAAGTTGCTGTGTTTTCTGCACTTACTGACTCTGTTCATAATCTCCTACAGCTGCAGCGACGCCATGAGCAAATGAAAAAGAATTTGGAGGCACAGCACAAAGAATTGGAGGAAAAGCGTCGTCAGTTTGAGGACGAGAAAGCGAACTGGGAGGCTCAACAGCGTATTTTGGAACAACAGAATTCTTCCAGGTAAATTGGAGACTTGTCCTGCAGTTCACAGTAAAAGTTCTGTAGCTTTATGCTAAAATGGATTTCTGAGATAACGACCATGGATGGACCATTATTGACCACTATGGAGGTGTCACTTAGAAACCAAGAAAATTCTTG
Source organism: Pachycephala philippinensis (assembly GCA_013397055.1). Lineage (NCBI taxonomy): Eukaryota > Metazoa > Chordata > Aves > Passeriformes > Pachycephala > Pachycephala philippinensis. The sequence continues at coordinate 2,023,342 of VWZT01001059.1, forward strand.
AACTGCTTTTAATTCCAAACATCCGTATTTCAGCAATAGTGAGAAGATTATTACCTTCTAAAGCAGGTTTTAGCCTGCAAAAACATGGAACATACACATAGATGTATCTATGTAAAAAACAAGTGCTTACATTGCTAGATTGCGTCAGACTTCTGGGAGATGAAGAATTAAAGCTTTGAGAATTAAAATGCTCAATTCCCGTAGTCCTTGGGAGGGGAAATCTGGTGATAACTGCATTGTTTGATGGACACAGTACAAGTACTGTGTGCATAGTAAGTTTCATCCATTGTGTTGCAACCAGTAAAGCCTCATTAAAATGCCTGTTTTAAAAGCCGTGTATATTAGTAATTCAAAAAAAATCAGAACTTTTATGCATTATTTAACAAACTTTTTTTTTTTAATGTCATTTTAGAACCTTGGAAAAGAATAAGAAGAAAGGGAAGATATTTTAAATGCATCATTTTGACCACCAGTTATGTATTAGTTGCCAATACGCCAGCCTGGACATCAGTGTTTGTTGGATCCATTTGACCAATTTTGCACCAGTCGTATCCATAGTAATGGATTTAACAGCATGACAAATTTTTGTTAATTTTGATGGAGAATGAGATGCCTTGAGTTGTCTAGGGTGTTGTGTACTTGGAAAAATAACAGCTCTAAGTACCTTTTTTCATTTTTTTTTTAAACAGGTGTCATTTTAACGCAAAAGAAAACATTTTACTGTTGTACAATCATGTTCTGGTGGTTTGACGGTTTACAGGATATCAAAAAATGCAGGACTCTAGACGGTTTTTAGTGAGGAGAAATTGCCATAAAATGATGCAAACAATGCTTCTCTATTATTATAATACAAGAATTCCATTCAGTGCAGCATATACAGTAATGTAATTTAGTCTAACACAGTTGACCCTATTTTTGACACTTCCATTGTTTAAAAGGACACATGGAAAAACAAAAGTTGTAAGCTTACAGTGCACCTAAGCTTTTTATAACAACCCTTTTATGTTTTGGATTCTTGAAATATATGCTATTCTCATTTAGTAACTTCTTTAGCCAGAAGGATCTCATTACTGCTTCATTTTTTGTAATAACATTTAATTTAGATATTTTTCCATATATTGGCCCTCCTAAATAGAATATAGCTTCTTTCATATGGTAGGAACCAGTGAGTAAAACTTTCCTTTAACTCCCTTTTTACATTTTATGGTAAGTAGCAGGAAAACGCATTTATAGGTCATTTCTAGGCAAAATTGTGGAGTTAACTACCAACCTGTTTCTACCTGTGTGCAGTCTTTCTTTATTTTACTAGAAATGGGAATATGGCCTCGAGAAAAACATCACCATTTTGCATTTAGCTGTATTCATATACTGCATTTCTGTATTTTTGTTTGTATTGTAAAAAGTTACATAATAAACAATGTTGTGATGTAACACGCTGCTGTGTCAGGAATTTTAATGCAGTTGAACAGCTGAGTACTTCTCTGGGAAATGTGTGAACTTTTTGTCTGATTGCCCTGTGTCTTTGATTCATCTGAGGAATCAGTTGAAGGTGTAGAAGACCCCATTTCCCTGGCCACGCTCTGAATTGGCTAAACAAGGATCTTTCTGTTGTGCCCAGGAGAGGGCACCAAGTGCCTGCACACCCTGTGCTGTGTCCCACCAGCTCCCCTTCCGGCAGTCCTGCTTTTCTTGCTGTCCTTACTGCCTTCTGCAAGCTTTTATGAGTATCTGGTGCATGGGTGGGAAACAACACATTTTTAAGTTGTTAAAAATTGGTGGGGATTTCTTATGTCATGTTTGCCTATGAAATAATGAAGAATGTCTCTTTTTTTGCAGATGTTCCCTGTATTATCCCTGCTCTGTTTCTGCTCATTTTTCTTTTACATGAGTTATGATTACAGAAATATGATTTATTCAGCTAGCTTCTCAAAGAAATTGCATTTTCAGTAGTCTGCATAAAGGCCTCCTTGTTACAAATTTCAGATATTCTGCCTATCTGTTTTTCAGAGAAGACACTGAGTATCAGTAAGTGGACATCGCTTTCCCTTGCAAGTAAAGCAAATTGCAAAATCTGGTCTGTGATACATCGCAGAGGTTGTACACTGCCTGCATCTGCCCCTCGAGTTTCAGTTTAATTCAATAAATTGAATAAAGTAATAACCAGGTAACATTTACCATCTAAGACAGAAGCTGCAGATTCTGAACTGCTTTTTGGATCTGTCAAAACTGAGGATGCACTCTGTGTGGGTACGTGCTGGTGCTTTAGCATCCCCATTTGCTCTGAAATAGAGATTTCATTTATCAGGAAACTTGGTTTCACTATGCTTGTCTTCATTCTCCCGACTGTTACTCTCTAGCCTCTCACACCACAGGATGATCAGAAACTTGTAAAAGCTTATTGGATCTTTTGTATTAATCATAGAATCATGCAATGGTTTGCATTGGAAGGGTTCTTAAAGTCTAGTTCCAGCCGCCTCATCATGGGCAGGGACACCTTCCACTAGACCAGGTTGCTCAAAGCCTCATCCAACCTGGCCTTGAACAGTGCCAGGGATGGGGCATCCACAGCTTCTCTGGGCAACATAATCTATTGCACTGCATTTGTATTCGAATGAAAATGCAGAGCATGTGTTTGGAGTTCTCTTCTGAAATAGAGCATTGCCCTTTTGGGGAAGTCTTCTGTCACCTCTTAACTTGTTTCTTAAATGCTTCGGCTTTTTATGGTAAGTTTGGGCTGCACCAGGACTTTTTTTATTAAAAAAGTAAAATTGAGAATGATGTGTGAACCTGTGCAATGCAGTAGCTGTGTAGCCAGTAGAAAACCTGTAAGCTAAAGAGGTACTGTGAGACAGCCCAGGTTTGTAACTTTTTTCTTCTACTGAATAAAACATAATTTAAATATGTTATTTCTGCAAAGCCAAAACTCGTTTAACTTGCTAATATTTGGGTACTTAAATTTTCCTGAATTGTCACAGTTCAGAGAACATGCAGCAGAGGTTTTGTGGTGTGTGTGCTGCTTGGCCAGGAACCTGTTACATCCAGGTGTCACTGGATAGTACTAGACTTGTCTCCTGTTCCCTTTAAAGTGTGTAGGGAAACGTCACCCTCTCTGCAGAGGCACAAAATGAGGTGTTAAAGAGCAGTTCTGTGCATCTGCGGAGCATTTCTGTAACAGGTGTTGCTGCAATAACATAGTCCAGGCTCCAGGCACTTGTGGAGCTGGAAACTTTGCTGCTTTTGTATGAGAATTAAGATCTTCATTCAGCTTCGTGTGTGTTCTGTGAAAGAGGTAATGAGGGAGAGAAAATTACATGCTCCTGCCAAGCACAGCACTGCAAGCAGCCTTGTTGAATGTGCAATTGCACTTAAATATGGGGGGTAGGTATATTTCATTTTATATAGAGATAGGTATGAAAATGCCTCTATATTTTTATATACGAAGAAGTGGGTAAAGACTGCAAACTTGGGATTTTCTTCTAATATAAAATAGATTCCCATATTGGGTAGCTTATCTGGCTGACCACAATTGAGGTTCAGCATCGTGATACTGCTGCTTCCAGCATGAAATACAAAGTTTTGAGGGAGTGATGTAGTTCTTTGGTTTTCACTACAATTTTCCCGTTTGGTAGGCGGTGAGCTGCTGATGCCCTGACTCCTCAAAAGGGCACGTGTTGGACCTCTTTGGTTCAGGTGACACTGTGTCACCAGAGTATCCTTGTGGTCAGGCTGCCAAAACCATTCCTCAATTGGGCACCTCAGGGAATGAGGCAAATCTACATTTCCCTTTCATAATTTCCTCAGCAAGCATAAGAGATTCTTAATTGTTTGAGGATTGCTTTTGTCTTCATTGATTCAAAAAACCCCTCAGTATGATTTAAATATAAATGGTTTAAAATAATGCTTGTAAAGGTTTCAATACAAATAAATCAATATGGAAATCAAGAATTGGGCTGGATCACTGGTTCATGCTTTGAAAATAAGCAGAAAGTGTAGCTGAAGTTGTGGAGCAAGCCAATACATGAAAGGTTCATCTTCCTGTTTGTGCAGCATTGTTGGGCTGATCTGTCTGTGGGTACTGAGGGCAGGCTGTGTTAGTGCCCAAGGTAAGGATGTACTTCTCCCTGTGGATTACCTGATGAGGTTCCTTTTGCACACAGTGCTCAGGTTTCCTACCCTTAATGTTTACAAGCCTCTCTCAGTGCAGTTGATGTTTCTCCACTGCCATAATCTCTGTTTCCTGACCTTAAGCTGTTTAAGGCTCAGCAAAGGCAGTGGCTCCCTTCTCCACAGCCCACAGCCGCCTCATCCCATGTTCTGGTGAGTATCCTGTTCTGCCGGTGGCTGGTGGGTTTTGGTGGCCAGCCATCAGGATAGCCTGCTCCTCACACCAGGTTCTGCTGCGCTACTCTTCCTGAAAATGGGCTGCCTGTGCCAGCACCTTCAGGAATGGAGCACTTAGGAGCTTTTCTCCACGCTGTGGGTTTGCCCACCCCTGCCTTCCTGTTGCCACATGGTTACTTCTCAGCTCGGAACTACTCAGCTTGTTCCTCTTGGCAGCTTCCCTTGCTTCTAACTAGTCACAAGTGTTCATCCTTAGAAGTGTGTGTTACATCTTTGTAAAAATGGCAGAGGTCGTCTTCAGGGGGTGCCAATGGGATTCCTCCCCCACACCCAGATCTAAACACCTGCTGGTGCTGGAAAAAAGCACTGTTCCCGTCCTCTTGGCTTGGTGGAGGGTACTGGCTGTCTTTGGCTCTGGGCAGCAGGGAGGAAGACCAGAGAACAGAAGGCCTTCCCTTCCTGTGGTCCCAGGAATATATAGGTATGAGACAGGAGGGTTCGATCCATTCATCAGGTATCCACGGCTGCCTGGGCATCTCTGCATGAGCAGGAGGGGAATGCAGGAGGGCATCTGAGACTGCAGGTGGGGACCCAGCAGCAGCACTGGGGGTCCCAGGCCGTGCTGCTGCGGTGGCTGCAGCTGCAAATAATCCCTGCACGCTGCACCCTGCTCTCTTCCCTTGCACAATTAAAAGTGGACCACTGGAACAGATTTATGAGCAATATCATGAGAAGGAACTGCTGACTGACAGGAAAACAAGTCAAAATTTTTATCCATTCCCCTCATGACTGGAAAAGCAGCTCTGCTTCTGTAATATATCACCTCTGCGTGGCCAGCAGGGAGCGCCTCTGAGGCAGCCAAGATGCTTGGTTTGTGCAGACAGGGCAGTTTTTTAATGAAGGTGATCATATTTCATCTTGCCCTGGGACAGCTCGACCACATAGGTTGAGATAAAATTTACGCTTCTGCTTTACTAAGGGAACAGAGTTCCTCTGGTTTCTTGGATGTCTCCTGCCCTGGTCTGCCAGCAATAATCTTCACAATGAAAGGAAATGGAAAAAGCAGTCATGTCACAGTGACCAGGTTTTTGTAGTGTAGCAAGATTATGGAGAGGCAAGAGGAATCTCTTCTGCTCTCAAGACCTTCTCATTTGGTAACCTTCAGAATCTCCTTTTCTCCTTTGGGAGCTGCTGAATCACTTCTCCCCAGACTTGACTCATCTGAGGTCCTGCATGTGTTGGGGCAATCCCAAGCAAAATACAGGCTAAAGAGCAGCCCTAAGGAGAAGGGTTTGGGGGTGCTGATGGATGAGAAGCTGGGTATGATCCAGCAATGTGCCCTTGCAACCCAGAAAGCAAACCATCTCCTGGGCTGCATCCAAAGCAGCGTGGCCAGCAGGGAGCGGGAGAGGATTCTGTTCCTTTGCTCTGGTGAGACCCCACCTGCAGTGCGGCATCCAGCTCTGGGGGTCTCCTGTGCAGGAAGGAAACGGACCTGTTGGAGGAAGTCCAGAGGAGGCCACCAAGATGATCAGAGGGATGGAGCACCTCTCCTGTGAAGACAGGCTCAGGGAGTTGGGGATGTTCAGCATGGAGGTTCCAGGGAGACCTTAGAGCACCTTCCAGTACCCATAGGGGCCCTATAAGAGAGCTGGAGAGAGATTTTTAACGAGGGTGTGGAGACAAGGGGTAATAATGGTTTTAAACTGACAGACAGTAGGTTTAGATTAGGTATAAGGTATTGGAAATTCTTTGCTGTGAGGGTGGTGAGGCACTGGCACAGGTTGCCCAAGGAAGTTGTGGGTACCCCATCTCTCGAAGTGTTCAAGACCAGGTTGGATGGGGCTCTGAGCAACTTGGCCTAGTGGAAGGTGGCCCCTCCTGTGGAAGGGTGGTGGAAATAGATGAACATTGAGTTTCCTTCCAACCCAAACCATTCTATGGTTCCTGGTGAAGAGGAAGGCTTTACTTTGTGCCATGCCTGAGAACTGTATTGACAGCATTCAGGCCTTCACACGGCTAGTAAAGGCCTCTCAGAACTTTGGAAAGTCACCTAAAATTTTACTTTTCCTCAGTTTTCCTTCTGGAAACAGATTTGTGCCTCCCTGCAGAAGCAACATTTTCTTTACTTGCAGGAGATGTAGGCAGGGCAATGGGTCTTGGCAAAGTGGATGAAGCTAATTTGGCCAGCTCCAGTGACTGAGTGCCCTGCCACCTGGCATGGCATGAGCTCCCTTCCCTTTCTGCTGCTGTGTTGGTAATTTTAGATCCTGCAGGGAACTGGTTGAGCCCCCAGAAAACTAACCAGTTGCAGAGTAATTTCATCATGTCTGGAAACCTTAGGGAAATAAAGTTCAGGTTAAGTCGGCGTGATTCCCGAGGCTTTGCTCTCCATTCCTGTGCACTGGATCCTGGTGGCGTTTCTCCCCTGTCTCCACAGATGGATGTAGCATAGTCCCTGCTGTTCCTTCCTGGCCACAGGCACTGGTCTGGCTGCTCGACCCTGTCCCCAGTATCCCGACTGCATCTGCAGCTGAGGCTCCCTTCCAGATGGTTGTGATTAATAGACCTTTCCCCAGAGGCATTCCACCAGGGGGAATAGCAATCCAATGCTGCTGTTTCATCAGCTCTGACTGCAGAGTAACATGGGCTCGTTTTATTTCATTTCTCATTGTCTGCCAAGCTACCATCTTACAGAAACATCAGCCTTTTTATTTAATCCTGCACAAAGAATATGTGCTCTAGTTCTCAGCATTACAACCTAATTCTTTGAATTGCAAATAAGGGCAGCGATTCCACTCCTATTCCTAGTGTGTGTAGAATATACACTTTATAACAGTTCTTCGAAATAATTTTAAAAGTCTCTTCTCTCTTTACTTTGCTTTTGGGTGCTCAAGATTTGGCTCTCTCTGAAGGTTTGCACCTCATGCTAAGAGGCACCAGGGAAAATGTGGCAGCTAAGTACACAGCTGGGCTCATCTGAAGGATTTTCAGGTGATGTTTGCTTGCTGTGGTAGCCCATCTGATGTGCAAACCTGATGACAGTGAAGAAACTGCAGAGAAAGGAGTGTTTCATGGTCTGTTTTGTTTGCCAGCAGTACAGTGAAAGAGGAGTTGCTGGCACCTGAGTTATGAGCAGAAAAATATAATCTGTTAGTCCCTGGAACATGCACAAAAACTCAAATCCCAGGAATGACCCAAACCACAAGGAACTGATGTCTGCCCTTGTTTAAGCAGCAGGTGGCAACATCCTCTGCCTGATGAAATTCATCTTAGGATTTTATGAAGGGTTTCTTTTTCCTTCTTTTGGACCAAGAGAAACCTCAGGCTCTGTTTGCAGTCTCTGCCTTTCTTGGGAGCACCTTTCCAGTGCCTCCAAACGAAAGTCTGCAGAAGCACAGTAGGAAAATGTCTTGACTTTAGTGCTATTGTTCCTCTTTTAGAGAAGGGGTTTCTTTCCCTGGGGGTTAAATGGCCTTCACTGAGCGTAACCTGAGGTCAGTTGGGGCACACAGGAATGCCTCCATGTACTGACAAATGTTTTCCCTACATGGTGGTTTTAGTAGGTTTGGGAAAGATGCAGAACAAAAGATTTCCCTAAATACAAGGGTGTCTGCCAGTGTGTGTTTTAATGGCTTCTCAAATTGGCAATGGAGAAAAACATCTCCACTTTCCTATTTCCAGCATTTCCCTGCAGAGCATCTTGGTGACCCCCAGGTCTTTCCTCCTCATCATCCTGCCCTTGTTTCCCCAGCCTCCTGCTTGCCTTCCCTGTGTTCATGCCCTGAACCTCCTGCCCTGGCCTCTTCTTCTCCCACTCCTACAGTGACTGATGTGTCTGTGGAAAAAGATCCCACAGAGCTGCCTCCTCCCCACCCATCCTGCTCTTCATCTCCCCGTTGTCCTCTCCTGCCATTACCTCATCTTTCGTCTCCTCACTGTGCCCGCAACAGCTCCTTGTACTGAGGGTTTTGTTGCTCCAGTGAGCAAGGGGATAATGAAGGAAAGGCACTTGGGAATGGAGTGCTGTGCTGGGCGAGCAGGGCTCAGCCCTCATGGGCTCCTGTTCACGGCTCCTTCTCATGCGCTCCAGCTCTCCACCTCCTTTTTCCAGCTGCTGGGCACAGGGACTGCTGACTGCTCAGCCATCCCAAGGCTGGCTCTGGCCTGCAGGGAGAGGTGTCCCAAAGCTGAGATGGGAGGTAGCAGAGCTGTAGTCCCATGTGTTCGGGATGCATGCAATTGCAAGCTGGGCACCCATCCTGGATGATGTTTTAAAGCATGACTCCATGTGTCTTGTTCATACTGCCTTTAATGATGCATCAAGTCTCTTGTTTAAAGGGTGTTGCTTCTGCTGTTCTTTCTGCTCGCACTGCTGAATCTCAGCATCCTCCTGAAGTCTTGTGTGGGCCTTTGTGGGCCACAAACAAAACTTGTAAACGCGAATTCAAGCCCTAACTTGAATATCCTGGCACTGCTCTGATATCACAGTTGTTAGGCCTGAAATACGGCAGCTTTATCACAATCCTTGGGACCACAAACTCTTAAAGAGTCCACAGCTGATAACTCAGGCATCTTTGAACCTCAGCTTCTCAAAATCCTTCTGTAGACCCACTGATCCAATTCACTGTTTGTTTCTGTGAGCTTCATCCACCACGTTGCTCAGTCTCAGTCTGGTGGGATGGGGAAAGACGTTTGGGGTTTATCTCTAAGGGGAGAAGGCCAAAGCTAATTTTTAAATGAAAGCTGCTTGAAGAAGCCTAAAATTATGATACTCCTGGCATAGGAGGATACAGGCAAAGGGCCCAGAGTCCAGAAAGGGAGGTTTAATGGCACAATTTCTAATCAAAGAGAACCCCAGTAATTTCTTCTGTGCTATTTTCACCTTACATCTGTGTTTTTCTGAAGCATTCTCAGTCTCTACTTTCAAACTCTTATTATTGATGGATAATCTTGAGGGCCAGAGGTAAAGTTGTATGTTATTTTAAACACAGAGGAACTAAAAAAATGAAGTGAGTCTATTATGGAGAAAGAAGCAGCCAGAAAATTATGTCAGATCACAAGATTGTGGTACAACAAAGATTATGTCTGTAGCTCTGCAGACAGTAAAGGAAGCCCAGAAATTCCTGGAAATTGTGGAAGAGACACACATGACACTGATTTAAGAGATACTAAAATATTTCTGTCCATAAAGACAGATGATCAACAATAGATGCCTGGAAGCTCAGGGAATTTCATTTGATCTGGGTGAGGAGGCCAACTCATGAAATCACAAAGTGCTTGTAAGCAGTGAGGATTGCTATGGGCATTGGCAATAGACCTGCTTCCACTTTCTATTTCACCTTCTGCTCTTGTTGTGGTTGTATTTCTGGTGTGTGGCTCATACTGCTCTTATCCATTTGTCTTAAACTTTTCCTTTTAAAACCTCCTCTAACCATTATTTTTCCTAAATTCCTGGTTTATATGTCTTCCTGTCTTTCCATTTACAGGGACAATCTCTAGCCACATGAAGCTAAAGAAATGCAGTTGCATGGAGAAAGCATGCAAAAAAATGGTCCTGTGTACTTAGAAATTTAATTTTCACAACCAGAAAAGGCAGGAGCAGGTGTTAAACCTGCTCCTTCCTACTTGCTGCAAGGGGAAAGGACTAACTCCTGAGAGCCAGCCTGGGGAGAGACTGGCCAGGGAGCAGTGCTGTGGGAAAGGCCTGGGGGTGGGACAGGAGCTGAGCGTGAGCCCCCAGGGTGCCCTGGCAGCGATGGAGAGCAGCACCTCCCACCCCCGTGGGCAGAAGCACGGCCGTAGGTCGAGGGAAGGGGTTCTCTTCCTCCACCTGGCACTTGTTAGACCACATGTGGATGCCACATTCCCCCTGGTACCTGATGGATGTCAATGAACTGCAGCGAGTTCAGGGAGGCCCCACAGTGGCTGTGCAGGTGCCCAGGAGGCTGGGAGGGCTCCATCCCTGGAGGTTTTACAGCCCAGCTGGATACAGCATCCCGAGTACCTTGCTCTGAGCTTTGAGCAGGGGGTTGAAATACAAACCCATCATGATCCTTCCGCCTGTCTCACTCTGTGCCCCTCAGGTTGCTCCAATGGGAGTGGCAAAGACAAAACCCTGAACTAAACTGGCCTGAAATCCATAGCCACACAGAGCAGCCCAGACTGGCAAGAGCCTTGCAAAATGTCAAGAAGGGACCACCTGACGGTGTTGCTTGCTGCTACTCTGCAGTTAAAAAAAATAATAAAAACCACACAGGAAACCTAATTGCCTTCTCATGACTGAGAAACAAGGAAATTTGAAGCTGCTTAGAATGCTAATCAAGAGCGATGTCCTGTATGTCTTTATTTATGTGAGTTTATATAGAGACACTGTGTGTTTATATATGGGATGCAAAAAGTTGGCCCTGGTTTTGCATGGTGAATGGGAATGTCCCTCAGCAGCTGGTGTCCCCCCTGCCCGTGGCCTTGTCCCATTACTAAGCCGGGTTTCCTGATCTCCTGTGTCGCTTTTTTAGGTAATGCCTCCTTACTGGCAGTCTCTCCCAGTTTCCCGGGAATGTTTGCTCACGTTTGCAGCTCCTCCCCTGGTGCTGCAATGGCTCACAGGTGACCGAGCCAGCCGCCGGCCGGCGCAGGGCAGTGCCCTGCGGGTACCCTGGGGCCACAGCTGGGACAGGGCCATGGGATGGGCGAGCGCAGCCCCGAGCCCCTCGGCCCCAGGGCGAGCATCCACAGGGATGTGCAGACCCTCAGAAGCCGCATCCCGGGGTATTTACATCACGGTGCCTCGGGGGCGCCGGTGCCTAATCCCCGCAGAAAGGCAGCTGCGGGGCCAGATGTTACAGCTCCACTGACCTAATTCGGGATCTCTGGCTGGCGCCTGCCCTTCCTGCCACATCTCCTGGAGCAGCAGCTGCCAGAGGCAGGAGCGATCACCGCAGGGTCAGGCCCCTGCAGAGCACCTTGTCCTGGGGCACGGCTGTTGTGGCCCTGCGGTGCAGCGGCAGCCGAAAGTGCCGCCGGCAGCATCCCGGCCGCGGTGCCAGCGGTGCTCCAGCCCCGGATGGGCGCCGCAGGACGGGCACACGCCTTGGTTTGCAGCGCGCTGAGCCGATTTGCTGTGCGCCGTGGAAGGATGGCATGCTGGGTTTTCATTGAGGGCTGATTTCCCAGAGGAGGGATTTCTGTCAGGGATGTTAACTCCCTGATGGTTCAAGCTGAGTGCTTCGAGTGGCTCTCACTGATGTCTTAAAAATAGAGATATCCATATTAATATATCCCAAAGACTGAAAAGGTTCTTGTTCTCCAGCAAACTATGTAGTAACCCTTGCATCAAGCATCATCCTTCCTGCCACAGCCTTGCTGGCATTTGGCTTTGTCCGGAGGAGAGTCAGGAGGTTGCATCCTTTTCCTCAGGATCATTGCTTTGTCAAAGAAGAGTTTGGGCTGATTGAAACTCCAGGGGTTTTCACAGACCTTGGCTTTATTTTGATGCTTCTCATAGCCAATGAGTTACACTCCTCTGTTCCCCCACACATCAGTCTGAATGAACTAGCATCCAGCCTGGGCTGCGAAGTACCTACCGAGGAATAGGTACGCAGGGACACTCTCATAGAATCCCAAAATCATCATCAAGGTTGAAAGAGACCTTTAAGATCATCCAGTCCGGGTGTAGGTCCAGCACTGCCGCTGTAACACCTAATCTACATCACCCACAGCCAGAGGCCTCGTAAACACCCCAGGGATGGTGACTCCCCCACCTGCCTGGGCAGCCTATTCTAAGGCCTGACCACCCTAACAGTGAATTTTTTTTTNACACATGTTTTCTAAACCTTTCAGAGCCTTGTTGCCCTTTGCTGGACATGCTCCAGCACCTCAGTGTCCTTTTTCAAGTGAGAGGCCCAGAACTGGATGCAGCCCTCAAGGTGTGGCCTCACCAGTGCCAAATACAGGGGGATGATCACTGCCCTGGTCCTGCTGGCCACACTATTCTGATTTTTCTGTGAGGGATTAGCCTTGCGAGGACCCTTGCAATGCATGGTTTTCTCTCTCACACCAAGCGCAGCAGCATGGGGACAGGGAGGCTGGATTTGGAGGATTTGGAGCGCTGAGTGCTGACTGAGCCTCTTATTTGCTGTTTCATTGGCCAGCTCTGCATCTGGATGGGCCCACAAGAGCCCAGCTCTGGGTATGGGAGCTCGGGCACATATGGGAAAGGGCTCTGCACAGCAGGAGAGCTGTGGCCAGCCTTCACATACTGTTTATCTGAAAAAAAACCCACACGATTTTGCACTATTTTTGTCCTTAATCCACATTTGCTGTTCCTCCTAATCTGCTCTGCTGTTGTTTACAGAAGCACTGGGGGATGATTTCAAGCACACTGCCGCAGCTCTGACCCCAAAGACTAAACCCCATGGGGAAATGGGGTGGTTGGTTCAGCTGTGGGGTCCCGGGATGCTGGGACCTGGAAGTCAGCAATCCTGGCAGCGGGCCCAGCTGCTGGTCCCACCTCACAGCAGCCACCAGTGACTGGCTCACACTGTGGAGGCACCAGCTGTCCCGCCTGGAATGCTGAGGGAGGAAGGTAAAAATACCTCTTCAGTCACACGCTTGTGAGATTCCTGGATGGAAGATGCTAAAAACAGCACAATGGTTTTGGACATGTTGGATTTCTTGGCAATGCTGTCAGCAATTAGGCTTTCTCCTGGCTTTGCACTGAAATGGAGGTGTGTGGGATTACGGCTGGGAGAAAGCAGCGTTGCCCTGGGGTTGCGTGCTGGAGGACGCATGGGTAGACCAGACTTTTTCCAACTTCTTTTCTGCCTTAATACACCCTGACAGAAGATCTTCATGGCCATAAAAAGGATGTCCTGAAATCATGAATCCCATAGCTGGGAACAGAGCAGACACAGGGCTGGGCCAGCTCCTGCTGGTTTAGAACATCAGTGAGTGTCATATGAGAAAAGGGATTGTAATGGTCAGACATGGTCTGTACAGACTCGCCCCATGCATATAACAAGGGAAAATTCTCAAGGAAATAATATAGCAGGGAAAAAGCTGTGTTTTTCTCCACAGTGCAAGGGGAGTAGGGGAGTCTCTGCCCTCACAGATCTGCTACATTTTTCTGAAGCAGCACATCCATTTGGGACCTTCCCAGGGAAAGCCTGGGGGTGAGGAGGAACTTGCCCTGCCTGGGAGGAAAGATGCTTGGCAAATGCGCGTTACATATTTCTGGGATGTTCCCTAAAACAAGGAAAAATGAGCGATGCTACACCCATTATAGGCAAACCAATGGTAAAAAAATCGGGGAAAAAAGAAGTCTTTTGTAAACCGCAAGTTTCATCCATGTTTATTTCAGTTGTAACTGCTTTCTAAAAATACGAAAAACGAAGATGGCAGGAGAAGGAAATCTGGAATAAGCAGGGAGGTAAGAGCAGGCAAAAGACTTGTGTGATCCTATTCCAACGAGTTGCAGGAGCTGTCTCAGGCAAACAGGCTGCCTGCAGCTGCAGCTCCTTGTCTCCCCAGCACTTGCCTTCACTGGGAGGCTTGTGGGATCCTGGCTGCAGGCAGCACCTTTGAGCAGCTGCCTTTGGCCAGGGGCTGGATGTGGCAGGGGGGCTGAGCACCTGTGTTGAGTAGGATGAGTCCCATAAATAGAGCAGGAACCCCACTGTGGCCTTGGCATCACTTAACCCAGCTTCCTGCAAACGCTGCCTGCGGCTGCTCCAAGCCCCGCAGCAGCTGGGCTTCTTCCCGGTATAAATGCAAGCAGATTTGGTAGGTGCTCAGCCAAATAAGCCCCGAAGCAGCAGGGTTGTGCTGAGACCTCAGTGGCTGGGACATGGGCTAGCGGTGCCTCTCACCAGTGCTGCCCCACACCAGTGAACCAGTGACGGCTGTTGAACTCCTGCTGCGGTCACTTCCCAGGCTTGACAGGAAGCATGGAGCAGTGAGAAGTACTGGAAGGTTGAGCTATTAGTAGTCAGCTTCTCATCAACTCCTGGAAGAGGAGTGTGTCCCTCTCCCCAGTCAGCACGGCTGCAGCCAAGGGAACGTGATGAATTCCATGTTGTTGGCAACTCTGGATTTTGAGTTACTACCTCAGGGAGGCAACAGCTTGTGAAAAATGCCTTTGAACACCAGTTGCCAGATAATCACTGGGAGAAGTAAGATGTAGCTTGAGTCACCTGCCTTTGGGCTGAGTACCAGAGCTGCTCTCCACTGCTCACCCTCACCCAGCAGGTGCACAGCTCCGCTTCCATGAGCTGAGGGCATAGTTGGCGCTGTTGTGGGATGCCCAGCTCCCAGCAGTGCTGTTGCTGATCTCCATCACCTCCTCAGGAGCCCAGCTTCCTGCTCCTCATGCAGGGAAAAAGGTCTCTTTTCCCAGTGGAGGCATCTGAGATACCCATAATGGGTGAGGGGGAGAGAGCACCACAACCTTGCTCTGTGCTTAGACGTGAGGTCTCTCAGCAGTTCTCGCCCACGTTATCTTAACTAGCATGCATGGACAGCAGAAGCCAAATAACTTAAAAAATATCCATCTACATGCTGTGCAATGTCAGCTGGCTGCTGTCTTGGAACAGCTGCTGTGGAAAGTTGTCCAGCTCAGGGAGCCACTCTCACAGTGCAGGCATGATCCTGGCGGATGGGAAGTCGCAGGAAGGAATAGTAAATCAGGAACCAGCATCCTTCCCATTTATTTTTAGCAGCAGTAGCCAGCGGTGTTTACGGGAATTTCCTCCTCTTCCTCTGTGTTCCTGTTGACTTCCTTCTCGGTGATGTTACAGCTTCAGTCAGCACGACCTACGAGCATATGCAAAGCAAAGATCAAGCCCTTGCCTGGCTGTGGGAGGTGTGGGATGAGGGGTTCTGGCGTGGTTACTTGTGTGGGATGCTTCCATCTTTTGTGTGCCCATGCTTAGCCTGAATAGCTTAATCCTTGGCGACGTTTTCCTCAAGTCAGACCTTGCTAAGAGTTCAAATCATCCCTCTGAAACTGTAAATGTTCCCAAATCTCCATCCCCACCTGCCTGTAAGAGGGAGCGAGCCAAAGCAGTGCTGGTGGCAGGAGCTGCTTGTGTGCTGGCCCTTAGTCACTGGTGGCAGGTGGCAGCAGGGGATGCTCCATGAAGATGCTCTCTGCAGGCAGAAGTGGAAAAGCAATCGCAGTTTTATCAAGTGTTGGGCCTTGCTGGGTGTCTGTCACGCTGCTCCAGATCGTGCAACTCCAGTAGCATTTAGCAGCACAGCCTGTGTAATGATCCCACCTGCTCAGCAGTGGGAAAGGGATGGCATTCACAAGCCTTGTCCATCACTTTTTCTGGGCTCCACAAAGCCTTTAGTCCTGAGACCTGGCAGGGAGCTCACCAGGCAGCAGGATGATGTTCCTGCTTTCCCTACACTGGCAGGCAATCGCCTGCAAACCTTGTCTTCCCCCTCTACCAGCCCTTTCTGCTGCCCCTCTCCCTTTCTGGCAGGGCTTAGAACACCCATGTACACCCGTCCTTGGCATGACAGGGCATTCAAATTCCTCCTCAACCCACGAGGGCAGCAGTAGGGCATCCCTGCTCCCAGCCTAACACACAGATCTTTCCAAGTATCATGATGTCAGTCATGGTTTGCCATTTTACCAACTACCTGGCTTTACTGATCAGGTAACACAGGCTGACCTTGCCTCCTGATGGGCTTTGCTCTAAGGACTACAGAGGGAATGGGCAGACTTAGGGCACAGAGAAACCCAACCCCATCCATCCTGGTGGGGCCAGGGTGTCCTCCTGCTGCTTTCTGGCTCAGGGCATCCATCCTCTCCTGGCACAGAGACCTCAGCACCTTCCTGGAGTGGTAATAGGGAGTTACTGCTGACTTCCATCAGCTGGGGCTTAATCCCCAGCAGCTGCCAGTTGTGGGGCCAGGTTATAAAGGGAACTGAAGGCCCTTTCCCAGGTAAGGAGTTTGAGGTTGTTTTATTGCTGTGGGTGTGTTTCTGGTCTGTTCCACATGCTGTTGTACTGGGACCTCAGAAGACATTTCAGCAGCTGAGAGCAGGGATGGCAGGTAAGTCATGCTCCAGAAAGGAAAGAAAAGTAAGGTTTTAAAGAAAGAATATTGCTTCCCATTTTTATTTCCTACAGATGAAATCCTAAAATTTTAGGTGCTCATGTTCTTACTGTAAGTGCTTCTTTGTGAAAGATTTGGGCTGTAAGCTGCTGTGTTAAAGCTCCTCTCACAGCATGCTTTACCTCCTAAATGTGCCTGTGGGTTCTTATCCCTGCAATGGAAACCAAAAAAGAAGGAGGTTATGAGGTCTGGTGGTAAAATAAAGCAGTGAGGGCTAAGGTTTTAAATCCCCCCTGCCATGGGTTAGTTGGCATGTGGCTAGAAGGGTTTGTCTGGGCAGCTATTGACAGGGAGGGAGGGATGGTGTGGTGAGGTGCTTTGTGGCTCACCTGGAAACCATTTAAGAAAGATGTAAAAGGTGACAATTTTCTGCCAGCAAAAGGGGCTGAAAACAATTTTTCAGAAAACAGCCTTGAGAGATGTATGGAAGCCTAGGAACGCAGTTTGACTGGAGGAGCATTTGGAGAGGGTTTGGCAGCACTCCTGAGTGAGGGGTGTGGGAGAGCTGTGTACCTGGATGCTTCATTCTGAGCAGCTGAACTCAGGAAGCCACTGCGTCACCTGAACCTGGCCCAGCTGATTCATGTGGCTGTGCAAACTCTTGGTGGCCTTCTGGCCTCTGGAGGCTTCATTACTCCCTTCTTTATTTCTTTCCTCCCATTAAACCAGTAAAAGAACAGCTTCCAGCATAGTAGTTTGAATGGGGAAGGGTGGTTGAGATTTTGGGGTGAAATTCTCCTGCTGGTTTGAGCATTTGAACACAAGCAGTTGTGCTGGTGTTGATGGCTGTGACTCTTTGACTACCAAAGTTTTCACTTAGTAGGCTTGTTTACAGCACAGTTCCTAGACACTGGCTTGGGGTGATGGTTTTAAGCTGCTTTTGGAACAGCAGCAGCTACCAGGTGCTTGGGGTGTTGTGCAGAGGGGAAAAAAAGAATCCCTCTTTCCCAGTGCTCATGGAAAGAAAAGGGAGCAGCAGTTTGTCTCTACTCAAAGATGGCAATGGCAAAGCTCGGTGCTGTGGTAGGTGATGCTCACTGGGGAACAAGGGCACACACAGGCTCTTTCACACAGTTTGGAGATGCTGGCCAGGCTGCTGGCCCTTTCCTTCAGGTGGCTTGGGATCACTGTGTGGGAAGTTGCTACTGATTTGAGGACAAGGGGCTTTGAAAGACCCCGTGCTGAGGTGAGTCACTTCCTGACTGAGAGGGTGATGAAACGAGCTGCCCTCAAATCTGGTCAGGGAGGCTCTGATCAAACATTGCCTCACCTGCTGTGCCCAGGGGACCTCTGCTGCCCTGCTCCCTACAAACACACGCAGGGCGCCAGGGGACCTTGCATCTGTTCTTAGAAGCAATAAGAGCAAAGCCAGCCCTGGCTCCAAAAGGTCTTGTCTGGGCAAGAACCAGAGTCCTTCCCCATCTGCCCCGCTCACTGGCTCCTGGCATCTTGTCGCCTCTCTTGCGAGCGAGCTGCACAGCCTTGCTTTCCAGAAAACACTGGTGTTTTGTAATTTTTTTGGCAAGTGAGATGAGTTCTTTGCAGCTATCTGAACTTTGCATTTGTTTAAGCAATTTACTGCCGTGTTGCTCAGAGGGGTCATTTGTTCAAAGCTGAATAGCTGCGGGGTTGGAGAATAAACATCAGCCTCCCCACTCTTGCCTCCAGCGGGTATTGGCCAGCTGTGGGTGATGCAAGATGAGCTTAGCTTCACCCTGTTTAACGAGTCAATGAACCCTGTATCTCTCCTGACATATGGGGTGACTTCTAAAAAGAAAGCTGGTCTGCCTGGCCTGCCCATTCCCGGGGCAGCAGGAGCTGTGCCTCCATGCCCACGCTGCAGTGGTGGGGCAAATAAACAGCTTGGCCCTGGGGTCCCAGGGAAGGACAAGGGTTTGTGGTGGTGATGTGTCTCCAGAGATTCTGTAACAGTTGGGTGTTTTTATCCTAAATAAAGCTGCTTTAGAGATGACAACAAACAGCACCATTGCGCACTTGCAGGCAGGAGAGGCTTGTGCCAGAGCCATGACCAGAGAATCTCTCTCCTAGTTCCCCAGCCAAGACTGATTCCCTCTGGGCCTTGTGGCTCTCCTTGTCTCACCCAGCAGCCTTTAAAATCTGGAGGAAATCTCTCTTATCCCATCCTCCAGGACAGAAGTCAAACCTCTGCCAAGTACGTAGAGATACTCAGGTCAGGGCTTTTTCTGAGACATAGGGTGAGAGACCGAATGAAACATCTTTATCCATGCAATGGAAATATCACCAATTAGCACTGGGGGTGTTAACTCTCTATAGATGCAGAATGCTGCTGAGCACTCTTACTGCTTCCTAGAGGTCAGGCAGCTTTAGGACCGCTGAGCTGTCCTGCTGTTTCACCCCCAGAAGAGCACAACAGCATCTCTCAGAGCACACAGTCAAGAGTCCTGTTTGCTTCCAGTTTATAGCTAGCAGAGCCCTGATGATGATGACTTCTGGGCTTAAAATAAGAGGCATGCACCTGAAGCTAGCAGGTTCTGCTGGGCAGCCATCCCCACAGCTTTGATGGTGCAGTACAACTTGTTGGCTGGCAAGAGGTGTTTGCCAGGTTGGCAGCCCCTGTGCACCCCAGCCACGCTGCAGAGCCCAAATTGGGAGTTCTGCTCTGTGCCTGAAAAGTGAAAGACTACCTGCCCTGACCATTGCCAGACTGAGCAACTGATTTGCATGGCAAGGGGATGTTGGGCTTCCCAAAAATATCTTCAGTGCATCTCTAAGGTTTCATTTCCTTGTGGTGGCCGCCTTCTCAGGCGCCTACACTTCCACATGAATAGAACACATCTCCAGCTAAAACAGCGAGCACCCCAGCAGCCTGTGCTGCAGTTGAGGCCTGGAGCCAGACCTCTGGCTTTTGTTGGAGCAAGACAAAATTTTGCTTTGTACTGTGTCAGGTAGCACCGCTCCCCTGTTCTGCTCGGGGATCCAAAACCCGCAGTGCACAGCAGGGGAGAAACAAACCTGAAGCCTGTAAAACCCTCCTGGCTGGCCGACGCTCTGTGCTCACAGTTCAGCTTCCTTTTGGGTTCTTGAAGCAGTGGAATGGCAGCATCTTTGCAGGCACCTCTTTGTAACTCTGTCTATGTGTTTTTAGGTTTTCCACATGGTACAACACAAAAGCAGGGGCAAAACATCCTTAAGGATGTGTCAAAACAGGCCAGAAGCTGCACAGGCCCCTTTGCTCCCTGGAAGTGCCTGTAAGACGCCTGTGATGGGCAAAGAGGAATTTGGGAGATGTTGCTGGCTCCTATGGGATGGCCCTTGACAGTGCTGGGGTGTGCACAGATCTCCCCACACCACCAATAGCAGGATCAGAGCCTCCAGCATGACTTGGGGCTGTGGAAAGAGTCCAAACCACTGGCTGGGTGGGAGCTCAGGCTGTGCTGAGTTGTGTTGGGGCAAGAAGGAAACGACATGAACACTCACCTTGTTGAAAACCCCAGAAAAAGTCCCGGACTTTTTTCTAGCAAAACTGAAACCCCAACATGCAGAGCACAGCCCACCACTGCATCAGCAAGCCCTAAACTGGCAGGGGAGCTCCTATCCCCCAGAGCATCCCTCCATGCCGTGAGGGTCCTGCAGGTGAGTCCAGCCAGTTTTCCTGCTGTCTGCATACCACGTGCATGTACCTGCAGCACCTGACTCCAGACCTCCAACGTCCCACATGCCACAAACAGGAGCCCTTGTCTTTGCCAAAGAAAAGATGCTCTGCTCTTGCATGTGGTGAGCTGGGGTTTTTGTTCCAGCCTTGACGGGGCTGGTGACTCATGATCCTGCTTTGAAAACTATGACTGGATTAGTAGCAACAGGCTAGTTGTTGTTCTCCCCTGTCCTTTGTGCCTCATTTACCAATTTATTGCCTGATACGAGGCTTTCTCTTGATTCCCACCAAGCCCTTTGTTCCTGTCTTCCCGGCTTGTCTTTTCCATGACAAATCTCATTTACTTGTTTCACTCTTGTTTGTTCACTCACATCATGCCCTCGATCATTTCAGACAAAACGGAATTTGGGGGCTTCTAAAAACCTTTCTAGGAAAAGAGAGAGGGAGCTGGAGTGCACCTGTCTGCTTCCAGCCCTGTGCAAGGACATGCACACACCCCAGGCAGTCCTTGCAGGGAGTGTGGGGTGGTGTATGGGGCGATGCAGTGGCAGGCCTGTCAGCAAGGCTGCTTTGATCGTGTGAGGTTTAGTACCAACCATCACTAGGCTTGCTGTGCTGAGGAAAAATTGCTCTTTTTGCTTCCACCTGCCCTCCTTGTCACCTCCTCTGTGGCAGTGGTGGTGAAATGAAGTGTCATTTCATCCTTCACATTTTCCTGTGTGTAAGGATATGGCAAACACAAGCTATGATGTGATTTGGGAAGAGGAATGAGGCATTTCTCAAGGGAGTATAGCAACCCCTCTTCATGAGCAGAGCTGCTGGTGTCCAGCCAGCACCATGATGTGGTTTATTTCTGCAGAGTAGGAAAGGGAACAGCATCCTAAAGTGCTGTTTCAGAGAGGAAAAACTTTCACGATTTTAAGGTAACAATAAAAAAAGTTAAGTGCAATGATTCATCTGGGAGGTCTGGTTCCTGCAGAGACAGCAGCAAGAGCCAGCCTATGCTGTCCCCTCTTCCCAGGATCAAAGAGTCCAGGTGCTGAGACTTGTTCTGCAATGGCTGAGGCAGGGAGCATGGAGGTGGGTGCTCAGGCCATCATTAGCACCCCAGGGCTTGCCAGGGATGTGCTTCCTACCTCCTACAAACCCACGTTGGAGGTACCCTACAGCGAACGGAGAACTGGTGCTCTTGCAGTAACCTGGGAGGTTGTTGTCCTTGGTCTGGAGCAGAGCCAGTGCTCAGCTGCAGCTGATGAATGAGCTGTTAGGGAGATAAATGTGCCATTTGGTGACTGGCCAGAGCGTTTTTTACCATTTATGTAGGGAAAGCTCAGCCCTGCAGAAGGTGGTGCATGACTGGCATAACCTAAAGTGCAGGGACAGCCAGACCCAAAAGGCAGAGCTGCTGGCTTTGCCTGTAGGAGGCTTCTTTCTGAGCACAGCTGGCAGAGCTTGGACAGCTTGTGCTTCCCAACAGACTGGATCAGAAGCAGTGAGATACTGGGTTTGCACACTGATGCAGGGAAGCAAAGGCCCTTCTAAGCTGACTTAAAGCTATGAGAGAAGCCAGGTGCCTCTGGCAAGGTTTAGCAAGATTTTGTACAGGAGTCATTATTTCAAAAAATGTGTTCTGCCTGAGAAATAAGCCAGGATCTCACCAGACCCACCTGCATTGTCACTGCTACTACAGTGATCCTCCAGAGTTACCAGCTGTGTGTAGCTCTGCAGCAGCAGAGCTCAGAGGTGCTGCGGCAGAGGGAAGCCTTTTACAGATGGGAAAGCTGAAGCAGGCAGGAATGCTGGTGCTCAAGGGCCACTAAACTCATCTCTCCCATGTCTCTCTACTCTGCTGGATGGGCTCCTGTGCTGGCTGCTGCTCTGGAGCCAGAGCAGCTGTTGCCTGTCATGGGAGCAAGAGACTGGGGTAGGGTATTGATGCTTCTTAATTAACAGGATTGTCTGAGTTTCTTTGCTGGCATCAAAATGTATTCCTCACATAGCTGTGCTCTCTGCATTGCAAAATGGACACTGCTGCTATTTTTATATGTGTTTTCCCAACTGTTTTTAATTTTTCTGTGCATCTGTTCCTTGCATGATCTTGCTGGGTAGCCAGGAGTGAAGATGAAGTAAGAAAAGAGAAAACACTGCAGTTTCTCATTTGGGCAGCCATCTGGAGGCTTTCTCAAAACATTGAGAACCCCTGAAACTTTGGTCTTTTTGCAGTGTTTATGCTGGGCACCCCCAAAATGGCATCATCTTAAATCACAGCTCCCTTTGAAACATGAAGGCCAGGCTGTGATGGTTGGCAGAGACGGCAGGCACAGTAACCAGTAGCAGCCTTCCTCCAGAGCCCCTCTGCTTCTCCCACTTTCTTCTTGCTCTTCTCCACCAGCTGCTGGAGGATGGGGTGGAGGCAGGCAGAATTGGATGTGATCCATCTAATATTACATCCTTGGTCAGAGTGACTCTCTGATGTGACAATTTGCTCCTGGCAAAAGGAAGAGCTGTGCAATGCAGGGCCTTTCTGTCCATGCACCACGTCCCTGTCCCGCACCCCTGCACCGTGTCCCACCATGGTTGGAACCAGGCTTTTGCCGGGCACGAGGTGCAAAGCCCTTGAGCTGCTGCTTGTGGACAAAAGCAACCCCAGGAGCAAGGCTGTGCTACCTCTTTCTGGGCAAAACACAGAGAGGCCTTCTCCCTCTCTCTCTGTTGTTTTTCCCTTGTGAGGGGTTTAGATAACAAACAGTATATATGGTATTCCTTCAGTGTGATGGCGTTTTGTGGCTGGCAGATTTTGACCCCTCAGATGTGTGAGTGAATTGAGCTGTTCCTCATTCTGTGCAAGCATTTACCAGATAAATTTTTTTGTCTCAGGCTGCCTTCAGTTACAGGGCATACCAAGGTGACCTCAGTAGCTGATGGAGAAATGTTCCTCCTGAACATGATTGCTACTCAAAATCACATTCTGGTCTATCTTCTCTTCAGAAATTATGATCTTTAATAAATATAATGATTAAAACAAATTTCTAACAAGACTGATTTAATCATTGCCTTGGTTTCCTTGGCTAAATTCAGCCTCCATATATTCAGGAGGTGCCCTTTAGTAATTTCATCCTGGTGACATGCTGGTGGGAAGTCATTGCAGCAGAGGCTGTGGCATAGAGTGGGGCCACTTGGCTCCTTTGGTATGGGGTGGCAGAGATGCAGATAAAACTGCACGGCAAGAAAGGCTGAAGAAGCCGGAGGTGGAGATATAGGTTGTATGGCAGTAAATTCTGAAAACTGTTTGTAGAGTGCAGGGAAGCTTTGTTTTTAGGCACCAGCGATGACAGCTGGAGACAAAGCACTGGACTCTTCTCTGCAGTTCTGTCGCCCTCTGACATCTGGCGGGGAAGCTGTTTCTTCATTCTCTGTTGCTATCCAGGCTTGGACTTCCAACTTAATTCAGAGTGAGTAGGAAACATAGACAAAATGCTGAGAGGTGCCTTAGCATAACCCCCATCTCAGGTAAGCTCAGAGATGGACTTTCTCCCCCTGCTCTGCCTGTTGGGGTTTTTTTGCACTCCCTGTGTGCAGAGCACCAGCATGCTCAGGTTGCCTTTTTCCCTTGTCTCTTCAGAGCTGTGCACTAAGTCTGGTTATTTCCCTTAAGGCAAAAGGACAAAGGAACTAAAGTTCCTCAGCCACAGACCATGTACGGGGTTTATCAAACTCAGCTTTTCCCTTGCTGGTATTTCTAATACTGGGTTTGAGCTGGTTCACGAGCCAAGGTTTCAATCTAGGCTTTGATCCCGGAGGAATTCATCAGTTAACTTCTCCCTGCCTTCGAATGAGGGAATAAATCCCATCCTCTGAATGCCATGCTGTGCCAAGTTCCCCATATTTGGGGTGTTAATGCAGGAGGACAGCATGTTTCTAAGCTGAAGGAAAGAGTTTGGAAAGCACAGACTATTGGCTGGTTCCACCGGGGTTAAGTGCATAACTCCAGCTGACCTGCCTGGAAGACAGCGTTAGGCCAATGCCCAGCAGTTTTGAAAAATCCCCCTCCTTTAAAACTATCTTAATTGTGGGTATCTCTGTTCATCATACAAAATCCTTCAAGCCTTCCCAGTCTAAGACCAGTGACTAACCTGTGGTCCCCACGGTCATAGGAATGCTTGAGGCTGGTGGGTTTTGTGCTCCTCTCCATGAAGAGAGCAAGAGCTCGGCCCTGGATGCTACAAGGCTGGTGGGGCTGAACGGGCTCTGCACAAAACTGCTGCTGAGGCTCACTGTGTCCAAAAGAGCACAGAAGATTTGCTGTTTGGCTGAAGTCTTCCCAATAAATATCAGGCTGTCATGGGTTGCCTTATAAAGCTGTTGAACGTGCCCGCCTTCATGTGGGCTGGGGATGGTTTGAAGGTGTCCTTGAGCACGGCACTTCTATTGGTAGGAAAGCAACCCAACTGTGCAATGTTGAAAGCAGGAAGGAGAAAAGGGGAAACCCTGCTGCTTTGCAAGGAAGGCAGAGTTTTGCTGGGCTTTATTTAATCGGAAATGATTAATATTCCCGTGTTGCTATAGCTCCTCTGGGGCTCTTCCTCCCTGTCAGGATTTTCTTTTAGCGTGTTTTTAATGCACTCTTTGCATATCTGCTATCACATCTGAAAGTCACCTCTGCAATATATAACAGGCAGGTGGAGGAGGAGGATGGAGAGGAAGGAGCACAGATGCCTTTTCAGCATGCACTGAGTGCTGTCTCTGGAGAAGACCTGCTGGCAGGTAGTGCTGGGAAGCTGCTAAGGCTGTGCCATAAGCCAGCAGGCAGGGAGCTGGGAGGATGGCAGGCATTTCGGCATGTACCAGTTGACATCTGGTGCAGGGAACGAGTGGGAGGGGAGGAGGGGAAAAGGCAGCCTGATTTCTCAGAGTTAGCTGCCAGCTTCTTCACCTTCGCCGCCTTGCCAGCTCCCGGAGTTCAAAGTCGTGAGGCAGCCCATCCTTTGCCTGAAACTATGAGTTGTTGTTACACCGTAAAAACATCCTAATCTCCTCAGCAAAAAAGCAATACGAAATGCCTGACTCTTTTTGGGGTTGGGGTAAGGGCATGTTTTCAAGCACTGCTCTGCAAGCAGGAGGGCCAGAAACACAGGGGTGATGAGTGAGAGCTGATGCCCTCCCACAGTGGTCATGGGGACTGAGCTGCCACTGCTGGAGTGCCGTCTGTCAGCTGTGGAGGCAGCAGAGATTTTGGGCAGTGTGTGTTCCATCAGTGTCCAGATCCCTCACACTTTGTTCGGATGTTTTGGTTTTGGATGGCCCCATCGCATCGTAAAACTCCTGTCACGTATAGATGTACTCCAAGCAGGATTGTGCAGGAGAAATGTCGACTCGCTTTGGTGTTAGTAACACCAACACAAGTCTGACTGGGTTGTGAGTTTGGCTTTTTATTAAAATTTATCTTTGTTCTCAATGAAAGTTAAAGAGAAGAGGATTGGGGTTTTCATGTGTTTAGGCCTACGTCCCCTGTTGTATTTTGTTTCTAAGCAGTAAACACTGCTTGATCAACTGTTCCTGACTGCTGCCACCTCCTCATCTTATGTTGCTAGCACCTGTCAGCTTAGCCAAAATCTGTCAGCAGAAGTCCAAGTGCTCTTCCTGACTTGCCAGCCCATCCAAAACATCTTAGCCATCCCAGCTGGCTTTCCTCGACCTTCACACAGTGCTTACCGGATCAGATAAATCTTTTTCTGTTGATGACAAGGCATCTATGTCTATATGGGTCATCTGCGCACACCTTAAAATTATTAGGAAAAACCACTAAACCCGTGTTAGCCACTGGGAGAAGAGGGGTTTCTTGGTAATTCCAGGAGCAGTCTAGCATTGCAACACTCCCCATTTGGAAGAGATGAATGGTCAAATTTGTAACCCCAGCACAGGGTTGTTAGCAGTGCCTGTCATCACCCTTTCCCACTCCCTGCCAGCAGAGACAAGTCAGGAGGGCTCTCAACTCTCAAATGGAATGTGTCCCACCTGCACGTAAAACTTTTTTGATGTTACAGCTGTTTCTCTGTGGGTCTTTTCACCTCCTTCAGTGTGTGCTGTGTTTTAGCCGATGCATTTGCACGTTGCAAACCACTTTTGCATATGGAACCAAGCAGCACACAATAAAACAGATCTGTTAAGCAGGCTCTCATACTACCAGAATTTAAGGCAGCTTTGGAGAGAGACCAAGGGTATCTCAGTGATAAATCTCTTTTCAAAGGATTTGCAGCCTCCTATAAGAAAATCAGTGATAGCCCTACATTTGTCATCGATTTCTGGGCTGAAATACAGAGAGCAAAGACTTGGTTCAAGGGACCATGATGATTATAGTTGTTGGCCACATACTGAAAAACAAGCCTATTTGGTCAGTCATTAACCAGAAAGGAGAAAACAGAAGATGGTTCATTCAAGAGGCAGTTTATGCTCACTGAGTTGAAACAAATGTCCTTATTTAATTTTGTGAAGTAATTTTCTAAGCAATTAGTTTCATCCTTACCCCTTGTAGTTGTGATACGCTGACAAATATTTTTCCACAGCTAAGGGAACTGCAAATGACTTTTCCATAAAAACTCAGCTGGTCTTCTGGCAATTTTGTTTTGAGAAGAGGTGGCAGTTGAGCGAAATGGGCTTCCCCAAACCCTTTTTTCAGTTTTAGCTTGGTTGGTCACCATTGCTGGAGACCACATATTTGATCATTGTGGTTTTAAGAATCCCTGCAGACATGAGCTTGTGGGATAATGAGTCAGTTTAACATGGTTGCACCCATCAGAGCTATTGCTATTCTTGTCAGACCTTTGAGACGTAGGAAAAGATTTGGGGTTTGTTAACCTGAGTGTAACACCTGCACTGAATAAAGTCTTGGAGTACTGAAGCACTTGAGCAAATTCATAGACACAAGTCTTATTAGTCAAAATACGTAAGGTTGTTTTCAGTGTCAAGGCTCCAACAAACATTTATTTCTAAGAAACCTGATCAGGAACCTTTGGAAACCCAGAGTCCCTGTCCCAGGGGGGGCACTTGCAGTCCTCTTGGTTACAGTCTCTCGATCAGAGGCATTCTTAAATATAGCCTTGTGTTCAAGTGTTGTGCTGGCTCAGAAAAACACAGAGGAAAGAACATATTTATTACTGAAGACCTGTTGCAGGAGCTGTATTGGGAAAGATGCTTTCCCTGAGAAATGTGTGTTGTATGAAAATCATGTTCATGGCAAGGAATATGTTAGTTCTTGCAGGCCAGACACTGGTGCCACCTTAGGGGTAATGGCCTTGTCACAGGCAGTCTGTTGAATATTGATTGTGTGTTAGCTGAGGCTTCCTGCTGATCTCACATATCTGTCTTAAAGAATATTAGATGTGTGCAACTTTTAATGGAGGAGAGCAGAAAAGAAAGGCTGGATCCAGCACTAGCAGCATTTCTCTGTGCAAATTTTAATTTCCATGACTCTGGGAAGCTATTAGTGCCTTAACTGTTGCCTAGAGTCTGGAAAAGGCAGTACTTGTGCATGAGGGCTTTGCAGGATTCATGTCTTTTTTTTTTTTCCAAGGAGAAAAATTTACAAACAAGACAATCTCTATTTCTTAAGTTTGTACCAATGTGAATAACAGTCAAAGACAAACATTTTGATCTCTTCCTGACATTTTTGGTGGGGAGTTCAAGGAACTCAGTTCAAAGAACAAATCCAGCCCCATGTCAGCTAACCCTGCAGGGGTGGGCAACTGCTAGTAGCCAGCCAGGATGGATTTAATCCATGGCATGATGAGAGGAAGTGGCATGGACAGTGAGGTTTGGGCTCCTTGCTGAGGACCCCTCCTGCACAGCTTGGCTAAGGATGTGCATCCCCCAGGCTCATCCCCCAGCCTTTCCCTCTGGCCACACTAACTACGACCATCGAGTCGCCCATCCCCACCTTCCCCCTTGCCTGGGGAACTGCAATCAGACAGCGATGGCTCTGTAAGGGTGATGAAGATCTATTTTGGGGAAGCAGGTCAGATTTGAGTGTGAGTGCGTTGGTTCTCTGCGTGCGTCTGCCACAGCAGAGCCCACGGATGGGCTGACATTTCAGTGCATCCTGTTTACACTGCAGCCCAGACAGCAGGAGAAGTATTTTTAAACAAAAATGCAGATTGCATTGTAATCACCCCGTGTTAAGGAAACAAACATTTTTGCCACAATGCAAAACCAAACATTTGCTCAAGAGTTAGGATTCCTTTCCCTTAAGCTATCTGCAAAACATAAACTCTGACTTTTTCTCTTTTCTTCCGTTGATTTCCTCACCGTTGTCCTGTGATACATTAAATGGAGAAATGTTTGCCATAGGTAACAGTTTCACATTTTTGCATTTCATAGCATGCCAGGAATTTGGTTGCTGAGCATTTTGTGTTTTGAAATGTCAGGCGTGTCTGTCTGAATCAACTGACTGCAGTTTGCACTGCTAGCAATGCCTGTATTTTGACAACATCTTTACACCGAAAGAGAGGGGGAAAAAAACCAACAGAAAAGCACAGGCTAAAAATTACCCTGGTTGCTAAAAATACTGAGGACAGGAATAGAGAATTCACCACGCTGTTTTTCAGACTCACGTGTGCTTTGAGTTTATTACAGGATTAGAGCTGCCGAACTATGCCAAAGGCTGTGGCTGAGCTTCTATTATAAGTCTGCTTTTTGGCTTCTCCCCCAAACTTTGAAAGGCTTCATATAAGGATGTAAAATCCGTAGGTAGGAAGCCTTTAGGATGAAGGGGTAGATATAAGGGAATTGCTTTGCTTTCTCCAGCAAGTTTTGAAGTGGGGTGCGTGGAGCAGCCTGGCTATTGGGAGCATCACGCCCTGGTGTGTGCTCTCCTGGTGGCCACTGGAACGAGGAGCAGCTGCTGTTGGCCACCTTGGCTTGGAAAGAGCTTGTTTCCACTGTAATGAAGGGTGGATTTCACCTGTCCCATGTTACACCCCTCACTGTGAAGAACCAGGATGGCAGAAACACTGGTCTGAAAACTGGGCTTTGTCCTATCAAACCTTTTTGTCCTACCTTTGTCCTCCTAATGCTGGTGAAGAGGATTAAGGGGCAGGTGGGACAAAAGAGCCTTTTGTAGAAGACTAAATTGGGAATAGAAGTTAAAGACAGCATTAGCATTTAGCCAAAATCATATAGCAAAAACCCCCACCCAATCCATTTCTGCCTTTTCATGTGATAGGAATTTGAAAGAATAAGTTTCAAGATGGCTTCTAAGCAGGGATCCATCCCCTTGAGGTACTACATTGGGCTGATGATGCCTCATCATACCTTCCTGCTTTCCCTTCTTTTTTTATTTTTTAATGTGGTTTTATTCTTCAGCATGCAGAATACATTACTTTGAAGAACTCAGTCTATAAAAAGCAACAAGTAAGTTGGAGCCTTGCCTCAGCTGGGAGCAGCTCTGCCACTCTGAGTTATCAAGCTCCGTTTGCAGAGTGTGTGCCGGGAAGGGAAGGAGCAGTACCTGAGGGGACTAACCCAGATAATTTGAACAGCACCGTCTCTTTTGCTTCTAGCAACAAAGAATGGCTGCTGCAGGTCATTACTGTGAAGAACCAAGAGGGCAGACAGGTGCCATCAGCTTTCCAAGTGCCAAAGCTGCCCACAGAGGCCAGCTCGTCACCTGCACTGGCACCATCGCGTCTCTTGGTCAGCCCACATCCGCAATGCATGACAGAGTCGAAACACCTTGCAGCTGGCAGTAATGATAATAAGGCTAATAAATAGACTGGTTGTTTGTGAAATGATAATTTGTTCCAAAACAGTCCTTATTAATAGCCCTTGGATGGCAGTGGCCATCTGGGGCCTCAGCTATGCAAACTGCTACAAGAATTTGCTCAGGCTCCACTTTGCTCTGCAGCTGATGAGGAGCCACAACTGCTGCTGGTTTAGTCCCAGGTGAAATGGGTGCGAAAATGGGGAAATGTTTCTTTGGTGAAATCTATTTCCAGTCAAAACATCTATTTGTTGCTCTGAATATTTCATAACATGGTCACGAAATATGCAGGAAGAATGTTGACCCCTTGAGTACGATATGGCTGACTTCATGAGACTTACTCCCTTGACAAACTTGGCCTGCTTTATTTCTTAATGACATTTTTAAGCTAATTAAAAGCCTCCCATGCAGATAGCTTGCTTCCCAAGCAAGAAGGAAAAAAAAAGGAAAGAAAATTCCTTGAAGCCTCCCTCAAAGGTCAAGCAACGCCACAAGCTGTGATGAATGTGTCCATTTGTCACCTTGGGTGTGAGGCTATCCAGAGCTGTGACATTTCCCTGGTAAAAGTCAGTAGCAAGTCCTGGGTTTGTAGCGTGGTGTGCAATTTGCCTGCTGTTCCTTTTTCCTTCTCCCATTTCCATTTAAAGGATGTGATGGTCTGTAGCAACCCCCATCTCTGTACCAGTGGTACCAGTTGGTCTCAGACATGCAAGGAGCTGCAGAACTAGCCCAATGAAACCTGCTCTGTCTGGGAGATGATGGGACTGAGGGACCAGCTCCTGGGAGAGGGCAGATCCAAGCCTGCAGGAACCATTATCTGCCCAAGCTGCATATTACCAACAGTACAGAGCCAGGTCTGCTGTCTTTGTACTTGCCCCTCCTTTTCCTCCAGCACGGAGATGCAAGTCTGAGAGTCTGAGTCTGTGCCTGCTCGCCTCCCGCTCACCCCGAACAGTTGTGTGCTGGGATGTGAGGGCTGGATGCACCTGCAGGGTGCTTTGGCTCACTTGACCCAGGTGCCTGGGAGGGAAGCCAAACCAGAAGCTGCCTTCATGTGCACATCAAAACTGGTCTGGCCCCATCTGGGGTGGCCCAGACCAATTCTAAGCCCTTGTGATAGAGACACCGTTGGGGGGACCAGACCAGACCTCCTCTGAAATAAAACCTTTGAACCGCTTATAGCACAGGGGCACCAGCTGCTCTGGTCCACAGATCCATTCCTCGCATGCTGAATTACTTGCTAATTATAGCCGGGAGGCAGACCTTTCCCCTGCCCTGCTGAGCTATGCCGGCCTCCCAGCGAGCTGCAGGGAAGGTTTACCCGTATCTGTTACCATCGACTTCATCCTAGCACACAGCTGGCTCTGGCTGCTCTCTGCCAGCAAGGGCCTGTTTCACTTAAAGTTTTAGTTGCCAAGTTTTAGTTTTAGAAGCAAAGGCTGAAGCTGTGGTGTCCTCCTACACACCCCGCTTCTTCCTGGCTTGTGGCTTTTGGGGTGTCTGAAGAGGATCACAGGGAAGCGGTGGCAGAAGGGGAGACCGTGTATCCCCACCACCACTGGAGCAGGATAGGGAGGGGGGGAAATTCAATGGCAAGTGAGTCATGTGGAAGCAAATCCAGAGCTGTTTCACTGCCCTCCCCCCTTCTCTGCACTCTCGGTGACTGTTTTGGGAGATGTTAAAAGATACAAGCTCTTCTATAGTTGAAGTCAAAGCTGTCTGCCAATAATAGATATGTTCTTTCTGTTCACCCACGCAGGTTGATCTGTGTTTTTTATTAAAATTTATGGAAGGCACTTTAAACTTATAATGATTGAAAAAAAAATAATAAAACTGTTCCTTATGTTGTTGTTATATTTGGGAGCTTATTTGGCTCAACTGTATTTTTGGCGTGGCTTAGAAATTTCATGCTTGCCTGGTCTGGTTTTGTTGGCCTTTCTGTGAATATATGCTTTGTGTATAGAGAGAAAAAATAATAACAAAATGTAGTTTTCCCTAAGGGTTCTGAACCAGGTGGAAGAGCCTGTGTTCTGTTCCTACCAGTGAGAAGTGGGTTAGCTGCTGCAGTGAGCTGGCAGGAGGCAGTATCTTTATTTTCCCTTTCTTCTGTGGCTGCTGCCTGTGCCACAGGCGTAGAGAGCTGCTTTGGGACACACAGCACCCCCTGAAAGTTGTATTCAGAGGGGTATGAGAGGTGCCCGGGCAGGGAGGGACTGAGAGAAACTGGGGAACGAGGATAGGCAGGTGAAGAGAAAGGGATGGAAATGTGGGTAGGAGGGTAAACAAATGGGGAAGCTGGGGCTGCATACCATGCTTTTAAGGTGAGGCTAATGGAGGTGCCACGTAGACAAATAAATGCAGAGAACTACATACAGACACACCTGCAGAGGCACACAGATAAAAATGTCTCTTAAGAGTTCATAAATGATTCGAGCAAAACGTAGCTGAGTGTGCACATCATCTAATAATAATTGACTTCTGAATTTGGTACTCTTCAGTGCTCATATCAGTACTGAGCTATAAATCCAGTGCAGATCCATTGTTCTCTAAATAGGCTCTTATTTTGAGTCTGTATAAGGTCTGCAAAAATCAGAAGGCAAAATGTAATGTACTAAGTGAAGCAAATTGCATAGAAAGAGAGAGAAATAGTGTCCTCCAGGGCATGTGCTGGAGGAAATTTGACACTTGCAACTCTTCATCTCCGGACACTCTGAAGATGAGGTTTCTAATTGCAATGAATACTTTGTGAGGAAAGAACCTGTTGGAACATTAGCTGGGCTCTTTAGTCTTCCTCACTGAAGTCTGTTCTCTAGAAGCACACCTTGTTCACCTGAGCATTCCTAGTACCCTTGAATTAGAGAAATTAAAATCATTGGGGGACAAAAAATAGCAAAAAAGGAAAAAAAGAAGCGCAAGCCAGGCTGAACACAGTTTTCAGATATTCTCTGGTGTTTGCTGACAAGGAGTTATGTTAGAAAAAGGTGAAGCAAGGAGCCCCAATACTGGTGTGGGGCACAGGCTTTGCAGAAGGCCCTACAGTATAGGCAAAGGCATCTCGCACGGGATGAGCATGCTGTGCTGCAGCTGACATCCATTCGTAATCAAACAACAGCCAATTCAGTAGGATTTGAGTCCTTTTCATAGGATCTGAGGTAACTCCCAAGCCAGTACTAAATTACTCCTTAAAAATTCAAAGGTTTACTATTTATTGCATGTGTCACAGTAGGATGTCGGAACTGTGCCACGGCCCTCAGCAAGTAGAAAAATAATATGGCTTATACCTTTTATCAAGATCTTATCTGGGGGAAAAAAATTTATTGGTATATGCAATGTCACCTGCAGAGTGACAGAACCCCCTGAGAAGTTTAATCTCAGTGAGTGCAGAGTAAATGCTATAGGAAATGGAAAATTTTTCCGTAAGTTTTCCTGAAGTCCTGCTTTCTGGAGTATAGAAATTATGTGTCTTGGGGACTTGGTGGATTCTTGGTTCTGACCAAATGGTTTCACAGCAGTGCCTGAAGCAAGGACTGGGGCTCAGGGGATGCCCCACATCATGATCCCCTGCAGAGAGAGAAGGCAGTACGGGGGCAGAGGTATCATCTGCAGTGGGGTCTGCACTACAAATTGCATTGGTTTTGCTTTGTCAGCTTTATTTCTTTGCAAAGAAACACTCAGATTGAGGACCTTTTGTTTTGTTTTGTTTTGTTTACTTTTGTTACAAACCTGAGTTCTGATTCAATACCCACTTCTGCAGAGAAGGATCCCAGTGCTTGGCTGATGCCTTTATCTCTTTACTGGCTGAAGGCAGCAGTAAAACATTGAAATGAGACTGGAAATCACAGGGTAGTCCTGACCCAGAAGCTGCCTATTTATCACTGAGGAAATATAGAATAGTTTCAAATAAATATGAAAGGCTCTGGTCTCTGTAATCCCGTACTGTAAGACTTCTAATGTGTTTTTTTAATTTTTTTTTAATGCCTGTCCAAGTCAATCTGTCCCCATTTTTGCTTTTTGGTCATGGGTCAGCATTTCCCTTCTGGCTTGAAAGACTGATAAGATGTCAAAAGCTGGGCTGCAGCCAGGTAATCAGGTCACCAAGGCAAAATTCAATCAAATGTTTTTTCGGCCAGTGTCACTGTGGCCCGGACAGACCCCGGAGCCACAGCTGCCTGGCAGCCCTTGTCCCCTGATAAGCTCAGAGCTGATCTGCGCACAGTTTCGGCACATGTTTAACTGTTTACATCTTGATGTGTTCATTTTGGTGATGGGCTTGCCTTGCTCTCCTTGTGCCCACACCAGTGGCTGGCCACCAGCGCGGTCCCCATTTTTGTGCCACCCCACCCATGGTGTGAGTGCCTGTCAACAAGTCCAAGGATGGGATACACACAGGTATTTTCTGGGTAGTTCATGGCTCTCAGCTGCTCTGTCTTATGGGTACCTCGCCATCCTTGGAGTCCTTGTGAACTGATGGGGTCTGTACCATGACGTGACACAGCTTGATGAGGCTTTGTGCGAAGGGCTGCTTCTTTTTCTCCATTTTAAACCTGCCACCTTCACTTAATATCCAGAACATAAAAGGTAGTGAAGGGGCTGCAAGGGTCCTGTGGCTCAACAGGTTTCAAAGCAATGTTTTCTTCTGCTGTCAGTGACCAAGTTTTGCTCTCCAGACAGGCCCTGTCGGGAAAATTAGCTTCTCCTGGCAGTGTCTAATCTGGAGCCAAAGCTGAAAGATGAGACAAGCCGATTTTCCACTGGGTGCGTCTTAATATTTCATTGCCAGCACTAAACAAGCAGCAGTGCATTATAAAATGGCATAAGAAGGATGCAGAATCCAAGAAACAGGCAATGTTAATTTACATCTTACAAGTGTTGTTTGTCAAACACAACCATTGTAGTAGCTTGCTTTCCATTTCTAAAATGTGCTAGCAATAAACTGGAAAAAAATAATGAGATACACATATTTGGCAAGCTCTTTCCAGGGTTATATACCTGTCCACTGCTGGATTCAATTACAGACGATTTGAATTTTTCACGCAATGTCTTGCTTCTTGAAAATGTCTCCCTTCAAACCAAAACCCTCAAAATAATTTGTGAAAACTCTCAAGTTGTTTTAAGTTTTCGTCCAAAATTTTTCATGTAGTGTGAAATTGGATTTTTGTGTTCTCTGGAAAATGTTGTTCTTCTTGAAATAAAACTTCTCCAGCATTTCTGTGTAAATGGGTACATACTGAGCCAGAGCTAAATGGAATTAATTTTTCTTAACATCCTTCTCCTCTGATGCATTGGAATAAAATTGCCAGTCGGTATCCAACTGCCCTGCTCATTGCAGCTTGAGCACTGTCCAGGCATATACTTCCCCAGATTAATTCCTATGGCACCCAGTGGTGATAATAGAAAACCAGGAGCCCGTGATTGTAGGACAGCTTCTCTAAGGTTTGAGGATCTTTCATTTACCAAAAAACCCCAGTGGCTGCTGGGATTCTCAAAAGTGTTATAACTTCTACTGAAATAGACGATACCACTGGGAATTGTGCACTGGGCCATATGGCTGTTTATCCCAATTCTCTGAGTGTGGCTTGGAGGACATCAGAAGCATTGCGGTCTGCTTATCCTTCTGTTTTCTTGGGCAGTCTTTGAGTGAGGTTCCTTTTCTAAAAACTGTATTTCAAGTGAATGAAGCAGTTGTTGCTCATCCAAATTGATTTTAGCTGAAGTTAACAGTGCTAATTATCTCTTACACCTCCTTCCTATTTTTATCCACTGCTGTTGAAAACAGAGGAGAAGCCATCAGATGAAAATCCTGCAACATGGTGGATTTCTCTGCTAAAACCTCTCCTGTGCAATGAGGGGATTAATAGTACATGGCATTATTAACTGTAAATCTCGGTCCCCAGGCCGGTTCCACTTTAGTACATGATTGAATGTTCCCTCTTCCCGCTCAGTAATTTCTGTCTAATGCCACCCCACCCGCTGCTGATCCTCTTTTGTAGCGGGGCTGTCAGTCACGGCAGATGTGCCCAGCGAGCTGCACGATGGGGAGTGCAGAGAGGGTGTTTCACCCTGCCCCTGTGCCGGGGTGCCTCTCCAGCTCTGGGCACACAGCACAGCTGTTCTCATCACGTGCCTTGGGAGCCCTTCCATGCCTGGTCACCACCATGTGTGCCCCACAAGGCTGTGCTGCTACCAAAACCTGTGCTTCAAGCTGAACACATTCCCCCTTTACCTTTTCCCTATCACTGGCAGGTTATATTTTTAAAGGTCACACAGGCAAGGAGTGAAATATGAGCATCCTGCCTGTTGCAGCTCTGGGCTGCTGCAGGAGATGTCTAATTTCTCTCTAGGAAAGGGGAGGGCTGCAAACTTCCCTTATAGAAGTGGAACCACCTGGGAGAGAAAATACAGGGAAAAGAGAAGAAAAATGACACAGCAACATTGCAAAATATAGCAGTCCTGCAGAGACAGTCAGTTTTGTTCAGCCTTCATCTGCTGATTGATATCACTAGTGCTTCCCTGATGGGATATTTCAGTTTCCTGCAGCTCTCCTTGTTCATATGCCATGTGTTTCTTCACAATTTATCTTCACAGATGTGGACACAGAGGCAGTAAAAGGTGAAATGTCTTTGCTAAGGTCATGGAGCAGATGTAGGAATTGGGAACAGGTGTTTTCCCTGATACTTTCTTCTTTTAAGCAGGACAAAGCAATGAATTTTGGCCAAGGTCCTCCAGATGCTTTTAGTGGGGCCAACAAAGCAGCTACAGCTCTGTTAGATTCTTCTTACTTCCTTTGTGCAGCTTTCTGAGACACTGAAAGAAAGGTAAGAATATGGACAGTCCCACAGGCACAAAAAGGACTATCACATGCATCTGGAAAATACAACCTTGGGCCAAAAGTTGCAGGGCTTACTGGTCCCTCCTGAGCCTCATGCCATGTAGGACACAGGATCCCATGTAGTACATGGGGGCTCTGGGCATGGGACACATCCAGCATACACCAAAATATTCCAATGGACAGATTTGGAGGAAAAAAGCTTTGAGTTTTCAGCCTCATAAGAGCAGCAGTTTGCCACGTCACAGGCTTGGTCCTTTGTCTCCAGTAATTTAAAAAGGTCCCTGTTTTAAGGAGTAAAATGTTTGAGGAGAAGGATCACTCCATCAGCCCAAACTGGGTAGCCTATAAACCATGGGCTGTTGTAAACCACATGGAATAAGTGTTCTTTCACAGTAATAAGAGTAAAATGTTTACCATCAAAATTAAGCATATTTAATAGAAGTGGCAACACTTACTCAGAGAGCTGAGCCCTTGGTGTAATTCTTCCCTAAGGCTGCCTCTCAGTTGTGTTTTTTGGTGTGTGTGATTTTTTTGTGGTGGTGTTTTTTTGTTTTTTTTTTTTTAATTCAAAGCTGACACACAAATATTTTGGGCCACCAGCAAAACTATGATGAAAAGGACAATGTAGACAAACCCTGTTATCAAACTGACCTTTCCTGGCAGAGATTCAGCGTGCTGGAGTGACAGAAGCTGTAAGAACTGACCTCATGCCTTTGACCAGCTAATCTCAATGGCATGAAACTAGACATTGGGCACCAATTAGGGGAGTAAACGTGAGCGCAGCGAAGCCAGCAGATACTTTTCTGTTCTGATGTGAAAGCAGCATTCAGGCATCTCATTAAGCACTGGAATATTTTTTGTGTCGTTTCTGTCAGATGCAAGGGAATTTTTAAAATCTAGTTCATGGATACATGCGGAAGTACTGAGGACATTAAAATAAAAAAAAATCAGAGTAGCTTTCTAGTCCTGTATCTCTTGTGACTACAAAAATGCGCATGGGAGAGCAGGGAGAGAGTTGAAATAGGCACCCAGGGCTGTGAGGTTGGTCCCACAGTATCTGTTCCACAGTGTTGACATCAATGACCAAATTACTTTCCCCTTTCTTGTCTGGCTGCTGGAGTAGTACAAAGGGACCAATATCTGCCTTGAGAGGTCACTTGATGTGGCTTCACAGAAAAAAGGGCTGTAAGGACATCAGCAGTGTAGAGGTTTCCATCTTTTGGCACACTTGTGAGTCTGGTTCTTGGAGTTGCAGGAGGGAGAAATGCATGGCTGGAAATCTTCACCTATGCATATCTCTGGGCTGTCTTCCATCCCCTCATGCTGCACCCTGAGGTTAAGGTCTACAGGCTGTGATTCCACACTTTGTAAATCAGGTTCTCTTTAAAACAGTGTAAGCTGTAAAGAGTTTAAAAAAGGAGAGAATCTGCCAAAGCCTGCAAAGGTTTATTTCCTTTTGTCCCTATGTTAAACATTTTTCCTTTCAGCCACTTTCACTGGACTACCGGTGCCAAACAAAAAGAATAGGAGCACTCCAGGGGAATAACTGGCAGTAGTTTGAGTCTTCCTTTACCTTGCATGTGCTGAGCTTAAGAAGTGGTGACTTTCCATCACAGACCTCCTGGGTCTTTCAGCTGGGTTCAGAAACTCGTGGAAAGCTCAAAGAAGAATGCATGTCTGGAAAATACAAAACAAGCTGTGGAAAAATGGGAGTGAGGTGGAAGATACCCAGCTCTCTATATTTAGAAGTCAGAGTATGTGTGCTCCCCCAGCAGCTGTGAGAAATAATATTAAATGGGAAAAACCTGGCCTAATGGGTTTCAGCCTGCCTGTGGTGGCACCGTGCTTTTGAACAGCTAGGGTATGAATTACAACAGCTCCAAAATTTCATTTACAACCCAGGGACCAGCTGGAAATTAGCAGGATGTACTGAAAACGTACAGCCACACGTTACCAAACCCTAGTTACAGAGGAATGGCTCTGGGGTGGGGGGGTAAAGTAATTAAAAAATCCCACCGAGTAGATCACCAATGGAAAAAAAGTACTAAATTTTAGAGCTCTCTGTAAATGATAATCATTTATAACACGATAAATTGTATTTGA
Source organism: Pachycephala philippinensis (assembly GCA_013397055.1). Classification (NCBI taxonomy): domain Eukaryota; kingdom Metazoa; phylum Chordata; class Aves; order Passeriformes; genus Pachycephala; species Pachycephala philippinensis. The sequence goes on from VWZT01001059.1 coordinate 2,062,129, forward strand.
GTAGGATCCTTGGGGCTGAAGCAGCATCAGGAGCCCTTGGGCATGCATAAGGATATGGGTGTCTGCAGGATTTAGCCATCAGAGCACAATGGGTCATTAGAAAAGCAAGTAGGACTTTAAATACAGTGGAGCACAAATGTTGTGTGGCTTAAAATTAAAAGGTATGCTTTTATCTAGGAAGGGTAAGCCCTGGGGAAATGAACGGTGTGATAAGGGAGGAATTTAGGACACTCAGTGCTGGGAGGAGACCTGGAGAGAACTTCCTACCTGCCTAAATGAAACTTTATACACTGCCATCTGCCCGGGTAGACCCATATTTCAGCAAGTGTTTGAGAGCAGATCTCCCTTTTAACTTCACTCCAGTTTCTTTCATCAGAAACACAAGGCTCTAACAAAATGTATTTTGGAGAAAAAGATCTCTGGAATGGAAGAACTGAAGCAAAATTACTTTAATCTTTTATGCCCTATGTTTCTAAAAATACAGATGACTAATCGAAATAATGAAATATTCACATAGTCAGGAATCCATGTTTACAGTTAATGCTGAATTACATCCAAAGACATTTTTAAATGGGAATTTAATGGATGTCTTTGAACAGAATGAGAGTTTTTTTCTCAGCTCATTCCTCAGAGGAGGAGCTTTGGGAAATCACTTTGGAAAGCTCATCATCATAGCTTTGCCAAAAGCCACCATGCAATCCTGGGCAGCACATCCCTCTATGTCTGCAGAGCACCTTCCCTGACAGCAGCTGGCTGCCTCCTGGGCTGGTGCTGTACCCTACCAGGGATTTGGGCAGCATGCTCATTTCCTGCTATCCAGGAACATAAAATAGCATTTTTCTTTTTTTGGTGGATGAGAGGGGTTTTGTGCCAGGGACTCATTGGAGGTTAGATTGTGAGTTTGGGAGAAAGAAGCAGGTCTGAGTCCCTCTCCATCCCTGTGTGGCCCTAGGACTGGTGTGAGATGGGAAGGGCTGTGCTGCTGAGGGATGAACACAGCTGGCTCTCCTGAAGCAAGTTCTATTTCGGAGCAGAAAACCCTGCCCTGGTCTTGAAAAGCCAGGGATTTGACATCCACTCCTGTCCCTGACCAGCTGAATATCCTTAATCAAGATGTTTCACTTCCCCACAACTCAGTTTTCCACCTGAAAAACCCATCTGCCTGAGTTTTGCATTCCCTGGTCGGGGTGAAGAGCTGCCCAGAAGGTACGTGTGACTGTAGAGCAGGTAGGCAGCCAGCACTGCCATGGGTCAGCACACCCTGAGGAAGCAGGCTGGCCCAGGACTGAAGATACTGGTGAGCAATAGTCTCAGGAGGACTCTAAAAAATAACATTAATAAAAAAGAAAAAAGAGTGAGTCTTCCATGGTGACAGCATGGTGTTGTTTGCTGCGTTTTCCCAGAATTCTGGTACCAAAAGTAGATACTGAGGAACACGGAGCTTTAAAAACTGCTCAGTATGCTTTCTGAAGAGGTTTGCAAACCTTTCAAAACGTTACATTAGGGTTTCTAGGGTGGTCCATTAATCTAGACTGAAAGTGTGCTCTAGCTAGGGAACAGATGATGATCCAGGGATGAAGTAATCTTCCTTCTTTCTTCTGAGAGCCAATATATTTTCTACAAGGCACAGGCTGCTTATTAGACTGTTTTTCTTTCTCCTCTGAACTTCTAATTTCATAATAATTTTATATTGTTGGATTCATAGGCTGACTACCATATCCCCCCTGCATTATTTTCTTCCTGTTTACCTTTTTTTCATTCCATACCTAGAAATGCATGAATCTAAGACAAACTTTCCAATCCATAATACCTGAGGAGATCTGAAATGAGGTCAGAGAAATTCACCCATCCCTCAGGATAATCCTGCTGCTCTACAGCTTTGCTGGATGTACTGCAAATGCTAAAGACACACTTGCAGGACTGACAAGAGAGCTGAGGGTGTATTAAATGGAGACAGTCCATGCACAAGAAAATCAGCAGGAGTCCTGTTTGGCCATCCCCTCTCTGGGAAGAACATGGTGTTGGACTTCTCCCATTTCCTTGCAGTAAATCTGGAAATGACATTGCTGTAGCAAATCAGTCAGCTGGGTCTTAATGGTTGTCACACCGCTGCTTGCCAAGGTCATTTAGAAAGTCACCAGTGACTTTCTGGGAAAAGCAGCTCTCACCACTTCAAAGGCTCAGGCTGTTGCCATCAGAGCTAGTTTCTCTTCTTGACGCTGGGCCTCAGTGCTTGCTGCCAAGCATGAAGGAAAATCTGGAAAGTAAGTCAATGTTTCTTCAGAACATAAAGAATAATTTCCTTCACTGTTGCCAAGGCAGGACTGAAGGCAAGGAGCTGAACAGCACTGACTCCCCCCCACCCCAAGGGCAGCAGCAGGCTCCTGTCCCTCTTGCTCCTTTGCAAGATAAGCCATTCCCATTCCTGATGCTGGGTGTTAAATCCTTCTAGAGACATGGTGTCAAAGGACATTTGCTAGTATGCTAACATGGCCCTGTGCTTCCCTTAAGAAAAAACATGAGGAGAACTTCACATTGCACCCAAAGACATTGGCTGAAACAGACCTTGACGTTGTATTCAGACACAGAGTTAGGTCTGAGGCTGTCTCCGAGGACCCTGGTAGTTTCCAAAAACTTTCTGAAAGAGGCATTTCCATCTGCTTTTGGTCATCTCTCCTGGTGACTCAGCCTGTTTAAGCCAAGCTCAGCAGAATCCACCACCCCCTCTTCCTCTTCTGGGTTATGCTTCCCCCATGCCCTGTTTCTGGGGCAGGTAACACTGCTTGCTTGCATTATCCATTCATAACTGTGATGGAAGTCAAAAATAATCCCCCAGAAAAGCCTCTGGGGAGAGGGAGGATAATGGAAGATTTGGCTTTGAGACTGGTTGTTATAAACCAGTTCTTAATCACTCTTGGGAGCTGGAGATTTCTCCCAGGCTTCTTCTTGCAATTTTTTAAATCTTTCTCTTAATCTTTTACTTCTTCCTCCACCCATTTGGATCTGGAGTGTTCACAAGAGGTAAGGCAGTAGACATTTGGCCGATCAAAAAGCCCTGATGGGCCACCCAAATGCATGTCGTTCCCATCTGAGAGACATCAGTGGGATCAAGTAGGAAGCTCCCCCTACTAATGCAGGTCCCAAAACACCCTGGCTTCTCTGATAAGGGGCATGCTTATGAACAAGATAAATGCATGGACATGACATGCAGCTTGTCTGGGTGAAACCAGAGCTATTTTCCCTGCTTTGGAGCTGGTCTGTGGACCATGATGCTCCATCTGCTCTGGTGCATGGCCCTTCACAGGTCCAATCTCGGCACCTGGCTGTTGTGGTGGGATCAGGCATGCACAGATGTCACTGGAGCTTGCCAAACCTAAGTGAAACAGACCTGAACGCCAAGCAGAGGAAGGCTGGTGGCTACCATTTGGTTCAGAAGGCAGGATTCTGGTGCAGCAGTTCCACAGTGTTGCTCTGATGAGCTATGTGGGAGTGCATGTGTCAGGAGGAGGAATATACAGCTCTTCCCCAAGTAAGGAAAGCTCTTAAGCTCTGAAATGCAGTTCTGGGTCAAGCAGTGGAAGGATTAATCATTTTCGCTTTACAGCTGGGCTAAAGATACAATTCTAAACCAGTTTGATCCAACACACACTGACTGAGGAAATTGCATCAACCAAATTAAGACTGAGGCTTGCTTTTTTAAAAAGGAGGAGCTGTATTTAAACACCACATCCCACCCCCCTTTCCAGTAGCAGGATAGAGTCACTTTTACTCAACTTGAATCTGTTCTTGGATCTGTCAGCAAATGAAGACCCCCTTAGCAAACGAACTGGGTGACAGTCTTTGGATATGATCCAACTTGCATGTGAAGTTGAATGGGGAACAAATGACACCCTCTTGAGCCAGGGAATGCTGTGGGTGACAGAAAAACACCCTGTAGTGGATGACAACTGTGTTTTCATAACCAAGCCAAAGCCTTGGGGTTACAGGAGAAGAGAGATGAGACACTGCAGTGAAGCCACAGTGAGGAAGAGCTCTGCACCCTCACCCTCAGAGGTGCCACTGTGGTTGCACCTCTGGTCACAACAAACCCACAAAGATGACAGGTGATGTTCAGCCAAAAACACTGCACCTCTGCAGAGCAGCCCAGACTGACAGTTAATTTTTGCAGGCAGAAGGAACCTGGTCCCAGCTAGAAACTCCAGCCTTACATGAGTATTCTGTACCATTCATACTTCCAGTAGGAAGAGTTTCATACATGGGACCTGCGTTTGTGCCTCCTACTTCCATTGCTACAGCAAAGAGCATCAAAATCTGGTTTATAGTTGAAAGCATTTGCTTTGACACAGTCTTGAGTCTTCACAGATTTGGGTATAAAAGCATCATAGTTTCCAGTAATAGGTCACAACATGTTTGCAGATTTTATTAACTTGGATAAAATAGGATAAAACTTATTTAGCTTTCAGAGTGTATGCACCATGCAAATGCCAACTGATCTGGGTTTAAAAACAATCTAAAGCTACAAAAAAGAAAGGAAGATAATTATTTTTAGCTCTGATTCAATGCACAGCAGCAAGCCCCCTGTATATCATAACGAGGAGGGAGGAATGATGCAGATGCAGGGAAGAACAGCCTTGGAGAACAAAGCAAAAAAAGAAAAAAAAAAAAAAAGAGAAGAGGAAACTTCTTAAGCTATTATTGCCTCTGCAGTCTTCTTATCTGGAACTGAGTACAAGAAATAATTGAATTACAATGCAATAATTACTGGGCTAATGAGGGCAGACAGGCAATTGTAATATTCCTAGAGTTTTCTTCCTTCCCTTTCCTGAAAATACTTAAAATAATTGGTAAACAAAGTGGGTTATTTATAAATACAGACAGACTATACATCCCAAACCAGTACAGTTAAGCAGGGAGAATGGAAAAAATTATTTTCCTGGGATTTGAAGGCATTTAAAGGAAAAGCTTCCCTTAAGGAAACAGTGCTGTATACTCTCAGAGCTAACTTCACAGCTTGCTGTTAAACACCCAAGCTGCTTTCAAACTTGACTTGGAGATGCTGAATATATACTTTTAACTCCTAATGAGGTGTTAAGTGGCTCAGTAATTTATTTCCTTCCCAGGGGCTAATGATCATGTCAGAAGGGAAAGGGCAGCTATCAGCCTTGACATTTCGGTGATCCCCACTAGGACTGGTAGAATTATTATCGCCTTGTTTGCCACAAGGCAGTGAGCTCTCCCAGTGTCAGCAGCACAGGGATTTTTTTTTTTTTTTCTTCCTTATTCATGTTATAGCAGCCTGTGTTATTCCTAGCCAGGGCTAAACACCGCAGGAAGGATGATAAAGAAGTAGCCTGTGCCTGGGGAAGTTTGTCTGGCAATCTCAGGAAGATGAGGAGCTCCCACTGAAAGCCAAAGCTGTGCCAGCTCATTAGTGCTCTGTGGGGAAAACATCTCCTAATGACATGGGATGCAGCTACTTGCTGCCTTTTTTAAGCACCAGGTTTTCTAACTCAGCACAGGTCATCTCTAATCAATGTGGGTTTTAAGCCTCAGCTGCCAGCTACTTTTGAGCAGAGCCTCTCAGAGAAAAACCGGGAATGGTTTGCAAAGGCTTCCTTTTCTGCTTTTTCGAACCAGGCTGAAATTAGGAAGAAATACATACTTTGTTTCATTTTGGTTACTTTATGGCCATGTAGGTGCTGCTTTGCTGAGGCACAGTCTGTTGTGCCAAGCAGCAGAGTTTGTAGTCTTGTGTGGCTGCAGAGCTCTGGTTTGATTTCTCTGCTAGAATTGCTCATCGAGTGAAATGAGGATAAATCTTAATGATTTCCATGATGAGGCCAATACAAGAAGTCAGTCTGTCTGCAAGTTGGGAAGCACTGTGAAAAAGTTACTTTTTAAGCATACTAATAATGATGAAGTACAGACAAATTCTGGCTGTTTTGGGGTATTGCTTGGCTCAGTGAAGATGAGCTGTGTTGGCTAACATAGACTCACAGAATGGTTTGGGCTGGAATGGACCTTAAAGACCATCTATTTCCAACTCCATGCCATGGGCAGGGACATCTTCCACTAGACCAGGTTGCTCAAAGCCCCATCCAACCCAGCCTTGAACACTGCCAGGGATGGGGCATCCACAGTTCTCTGGGCAACCTCACACATGTGGTAAGGTAAAGGAATGAATGAATCCCATTGTGCTGACATGACATGTGCTCTGAAGATGTGTGGCTGTGTGTGGTCAGGTCTGCAGGTGGACTTTGAAGGTGAATGTGGAAACAAAAGCCAGCTACCTGGGGCAAGAACTTGCAGAAAGGTGAATATTTAGATAAAAAATATGTCATATTATTTTTTCTCTTTTTTGTTTTTCTTCTCCTCTTTCTTCTTCCCTATAGCTCATGTCTTTTGTTTATAACTGGTTTTCAGGAAATGTCCAGTATGAAACATTGCTACAGTTCTTGCCTTACAATAAGGTAGCTTCAGTGGGACTGGTGTTAGCTTCAGAGAAAGAAAAATGTGGGCCTCTGATTTCCATGGGTGAGGTAGGCTTCCCGTATGCTGTCTTGTTTGTCAGAGCCCTGTGTTTCAACCTCTCCTACAACAAAATCTCTGGCTCAGTGTAGATAAGATCACAGTAAAGGCTTGTCATACCTGTTGTCCAATTATGTCAGTCTGTAAAAACAGCTCCAAGTGAATAAAAATAGCTTTGACAGTGTGAATTATAGTGTTCTGTTGTGTGACTAATTTCAGTGCCTTGGTGTGATAACTTAGTTAAGACTATACAATGCCCTGGTAACAGATATGAAACTCAGAGTTAGGCCCATCTTAACTCTTTGTCTTAGCGTGTTTTTGAAATGGACTTTGCCAAATGTCTTTTCCACCCTGCAGTCTAAGATAGGAGGAGGTATAACATTTTTCCTGCTCTATTATCATGGCCATTTTAAAGTTTTAATTTATTTATTTCAATCCACCTGTCCCCTGTTCCCACTGCCTTTTGTAGCTGCAGCATAGACTATCTCTTCCAGAGGACGGGGACAACTGCTGCATGCATTGCTTGGCTTAAAGGACACTGCTGACAATCCCAGCTCCCATAAGTCTGTAGCTCATGTTGTTGAGGTCAAGCAGCCTCTTAGAAGCCAGGCAGATGGGATATCTGAAGGGACTCTCTTCCAGCCAAAGAAACACAAGCATGCAGGCAGGACCATTAGGCCAGTAAAGCCAGTGGGGTTATGCACACACTGCAAGATGAGCAGCTGCTTGGAAACTTTATTGCATGGAGAGGGAGGTCTCAGCACAGACAAGGTCTTCCAGCTTATTCAGCTGCACTGCATGATTTTGAATGAGTTCATGAGTAATGGCACAGGAAGGGAAGGGTGGTGTATAGGGTGATCCTTTTTGTTGTACAGAAAAATAACCACTTCCACAGAACTAGACCAAAGTTCTCCTTGTTTGGACTTCTTCCCCTCACATTCTGCAGTGTGGTTAGATGTGAGCAGAATATTGCACAAACATAGCTGAAGACTCAGCTTGGCTACTTAGTCATGGGGTTGTAGCATGCCAGCTTCCAGGGGTATATTCCATTTTGAATTGCCTCTGCATTACTCCTTTGCACTCTGTAATTTGTCACACTGCGGGAGACCGTTTTGCAGTGTCTGTGCTCCATTCTGTTGCATGTCACCTCATCTAAAGTTAAACTCCAAAATAAAATAAATGTTATCCTATCTGTTGAGCATTAAGTATTGAATAGGGGGTTTAGCTGAAGTTAGATGCTACAATTCATTCTGACATAGCAAAGGATAAAAGGGATAAGAAGCCCTTGCATAGCTAAGCTTTTTATCTAAGAAGCCTCATGGTATATAATTTTATCTTGTTAACATATTAATCTAGGAGTCAGGTGGCCAAGATTTCACAGTCCAGAAATAAAACCATCATGAGCAAGGATTCAAATGCAATATATGTCCGTGCCACAAGCCATTACAGTGTAGTTATGTTTAATTTTCACGTGCCTACAGAAATTCCTTTCTATGGATATTGTCTTGAAAAACTGGTGAGCTGGCAGGAGAGAATACTGAAGGAAGAAAATACTTGCTTTGACTCATGCAGGATAAATGCAGTGCCTGAATGGTGTTTCTCAAAACAAATTGCTGTCCCAGTTTTCTATCCTGCGTAGCTTGACTTTACAGGATTGTCTGTATGTCACATATATTCCAGGGGCAAGGGGAAAGTCTGGGGCAGATCAGGCTCTGTGACTTCAGGCATTTTATTTTATTCCCTAATTTTTCAGTTGTAAAAAGAGCTTAGTGGCACTTCCATTGTAACAAAGGTGCTATGAGGAAAGATTTCTGTGATGTTCCTGAAGCACTCAGATTAGAAAGATTGGGGAAAGGACCTCAGGAAATTACTTCCAATCCCACATGGTTACTTTTTCATTTTTCAGACCTGCTCCTTTTGGATCATGCAGAGCAAGTGCCTCTGAGCTGTTTGTTATGAGACTTGGGATCATCAGAAATCTCCAGGAAAATAGCTTCACTGGTAGTTTCCCAAAGGGTTTCTCCCTGCATATCCTATCCCGGAAATATAGGAGACCCACACAGTATGTCTGAACCTTGCTGTTAGAAGAGAGGAGAGATGAAATGCTCTGTGTGATGCTCTACTAACCCCTTTGGCTGTATTCAGAGATTCATGATCCCTTGCTTTATTTGCCTCAGCCCTCTGGCCACTGCCCTGCTTGCCACAGTCTGAGAGAGAACTTCTTAGGGTTTTATGTGTGGTGAGAAGACTCATGAGCCATACAGTCCTTGGCCCCACTTTGAAACATTTATGCTCAAATCTTTCAGGAACTTTACTTTCCATTATCCATTACTGTAAAATAATACCTTAAATGAAGAGATCAAAACCCTGAAATCTCTCTAACAGAGAGACACTGAGGCATCTCTCTTCTTCAAGGTTCCCAGCCTTGGGATCATTACAGCAGCAGTAGGCTGGGCACAGAAGTGAAGAGACAGAGCTCTGAGTGGTTTTTTAATGTCTTCATTAAAAATGAACATACTTTATGAGCATTCTCTTCTAATGCGTAATTTCACTTTGCTATGAAACCCCAAGTTTTTGGCAATGTGATCCCACTGGAGCATCATTCAGCAAATAACACAAAAGCACAGGCTTTTACTGGACTTTCTAGGACTGCAAAACTTAGACTTTGTAGGAATCCTCACTAATATTTGAGGGGATAATAACTTAAAAAAAGAAACAACAACAAACAAATAACCCCAAGGTATTCCTCAATGAGAGCTTGAAAAACACTCCATCTGGCTTTTATGAAGTAGATAACCAGGATCAGACTTCTGTACAGCTGCTGATAGGAGAAATCTCATGATTAAAAGAATGACAGCATAGAATTTCTTCCATTAGCAGGGTCTATCCCCGTGTACATCTTCTGTATTCTCTCAGCTGGATGCACTGACTGCGTGTTTAGTCTCCTCTCAGTCTGACAGGTTACCAGTCTCCCAAAGGTGCAAGATTCTGAGCTACAGAATCAAGAAACAAGGTGCTGAACACGAGCAGCAGCTCTCTATACTCACTCCTTGTTATGCAGGCACAGCATCAGTTGCCAAGTCAGCTCTGAGTGCATCTACTCCCCACAAAAAGATTGAAGCTCCTGCTCAGATGACTGCTAAGGTTAAATGGAGCGTGGCTGATAGCCCTGAGACCTCAGAAGAGTGTGATCTGTTTTATCCCCATCACAATTTCCATTATGAAACAACATTTCAGGGAACAAAATTAATTTGAAGGGGTAGTTCAATTTGATTGGCTTCAACTAGCTTAGCAAGCTGGAGGTGGGGGCATCTTGAGATTAAACACACTAACTTTTTGTTTACAGTGTGGCATGAGGCAAAAATAATGGTAACGGTTCTTCCTTGGGAATCCAAATCCGGCATTTAAACTTGGGTGCATCTTACGTGTCTCTGAGTTCTGATTTATTTTTCCTCCCCCTAGTCCTTTCCTGACATTTTTAAGCATTAAATGTTAATGTAATTAAGCGCTAACGTGGCTGCAGCCTCTAAGAAACATAGCGCACATTTTTGTCATACTCAGAAAGTCTCACAGTAGTGTGGGAGGCTCTTCTTTTCCTTCAGTTTCCTCAAGTTTTGGAACCTCTGTTTCCAAAAGTGATGCCAGGAACCAGTACATGTGGCCCCAGCACACGATGGGAGTGTGGCTATGGAATAAACTGTGGACGTTTTAAACCTGAACACCTGAGCAGAGTGTTATATCATATCATATGCACTGAGCCCTGGGCCATCCTATTAATGCAACTAGTCATAATAAATACAATAAAATAATCAAAATTATTTATTTTAGATTATAACAAATATAGTGACCACGAGCTAGCAAGGACTGTTTCACTCAGTACTGAGCAGAACTATAATGTGACTTCAGCGTTTGATACCTTTCTTTTGAGGATGGGAAATCCCATTTACTGTGGCAGATGGAGATCCTTTTGTGTTGCTTCTCTTCTGGGCCATGCTCTCCAATGAAGAAAGGGTTTCTTTCCTGATGCAGATGTATCTGTCCCTTTCTGTCCCAATGTAGTACATCAAACATCATGGTATTTGTGTTTGGTCCTTAAGAGAAGTAAGTTCCAGGAAAACATTCCCGTTGTCAATTATGGTAACTTTTACAAAGTAGTTGGCTGAAGTTAAACCTTCCTATAATTGCTAGGACTTCTAAGCACAAACATCCCCTTCGCATAGTAATCATAGCAAAAAAAAACCCTCCAACTTTTTAGTAAGGAAATGTTCTATTGTTTCAATGTGCTGTAATTAAAGCCTGCTCTTTGCATTAGAAAATCCAATTCCATTTACAAGATGAATGATTCCCTTGAGTTCTCTTTGCTTCCGTTGTTCTGAAGCGATCGAACTTCTCCCTCTTTGGCTAAGGAAGCCCTGCAGTTTTTTTCTCTCTCAAAATTAACCCCATATAACATGCAGAGTGACAGCAGAATAAAAGCTCTGTGATGTTGCAGGTTGAAAGCTGCCTTGTTTCTCCTTTCCCTGAGAAGGTGCCTCTCCTCCCAGAGAAGGTGACTCCCTTGACTAGGGAGCCTCTCTGCTGGACCATTTCAACAGAGCTTTGGTTCAGGACTTGTGGATTTTACTCTTACAGTATTAACAAACCACTACATCCGTTCCTGCAGAATCAGAAACAAATCTTAATTATTTGAGAGCAGATGGATGGGGATTTTTTGCTCGTTTCTTTTTTTTTTTTTTTTTTGATCCAGCTTACATCACATATCTTCTTTAACTATCAAAAAAAAAAAACAAACCCAAACTGTACAGCTGTAAGCTACTTTATAGTTTAAAATGGGATGGTTATCCCCACGGATCTGCAAAGCATGGAAACTACCAATGCCATACAGCCCCTCTTCTATTCCCTTTTCTCTCTCTCAATAGCCGTGCTCTCTGCAGCTTACCAAATCCTCCCCCAGCTCCTATTTATCACAGCAACAAGTCCAAGACCACCATTTTCTACAAAGCTGCAGAGTAATTTAGGTTGAAAGGAAGATCATCTAGTCTGACCTGCTGGTCGAAGTTACTCAGGACTACACAGGGCTGTGTTTCAAATATCTCCAAGGATGGCGATTCCGCAGCTTCTCTGGACCCCTGCCCTTGGGCTGCACCACTGACATGGGCATATTTGCAGGGGAAAGATCATTCAAAATTTTCTGCTGAAATTGAATACATTTCAAGAGTTTAATGTTATTAAAGTTAGTTTTATTACTCTTAATAGCCAGGCCATGGTGAGGAGTCACGGATTTTCTCCTCTTGCATCCAGGCATAAGGGACTCTCCTCCATCTCAGCAATCCAAGCACTGAATTTGAATCTTAACACAGCTTTAATGCTTCAGAGGCATAGGCAAGAGCCTCTTGTTTGTCAGGGAGAGCAAAAACCCTACAGCAGTGAGCTGGCACAGCCTTGTGAGCAGAGCTGTGAAGAGGAGATAAAAGTGGGAGCATGCTGGGGTGCCCAGAGAAACCCTTGTGCCATCCCATGCTTCCTCATCCAGCTCAGGCTTTGCTGCTGCTCCTCTACCACTGCTAGCTCCAGGACATAAACAGCTCTGAGGATCAGGGGTGGATGTCAAGTGAAAGGTGAGTTGGTGGCACAGAAGGTGGGAAGCAAAGAAAATGGTTTCTCCTGGATAACTTCCTCCTCAACATTAAATGGGCCTGAGTAAAAGTCTCTTGTGGTGACATGATATGAGTAAAGGAGCTGTAAAATGAAGTCACAGGCAACTGGGAAGACAATAGGGAGAGTGTTGGATATCTTATCCTTTGTCCTTTGTCCAGAGATTAAAATATGTGAGCATTAAATATCTTTCCCTACAAAGTGACACACTATAATGAGTAAAACCACTTACAGCTGGTTCCTTTAACAATGCAAGTCAGTCAATTATTACAGGTCTTTCAAGCCTCTTTGAAGGAAAAAAAAATCCTGAAAAGTTTGGGTGTTTGTTTTCATCTTTAACAATGAGCTTAGGACAATTTTTTGACATCACAAATGTCCAAAACTTTCAGCAAGTGACTATACTGATCAAAGAATTTTTGTTGGGATACTCCAATTTTCTTTTTTTTTTTTTTTTAAGCTTAATTTAGCATTTAAAATCAAGATTATAGTTGACTTTTTATTGCATGTTTCAGCTCTGGAATTTGAAACTACTTGATGCAATCTTTTTGAACATTTTGATTTAAAAATGTGAGTTAGAGGAAGCACTATGAAATTCCTGAATCTTGTGAAAGAGACCTGTGTTGACCTTTATATAACCAAATGTTTTTTACAGTTTTCTGTTTGAGTGGGTTGTTTTCTTTTGGTTGTGTTTTTTCCCCATTTGGTTTACGCTAACAGCAGTTCTTGTCTTGCCTTTTTGTTTTCATGCACCACGCCTGGCCTGATCTCCTGGGAATCCCTAACCCATCCTGAAATCCAAGGGGAAGAATGTCTCTGCCACTGCTGAGGGACTTGCAAACACTGCAGAGAATTTGTCTCTGGTATCTACTTTGACTTATGATCCTGCAGTGAGTTGGTGAATGTTTTTGCTGGGCAGTGCACCCGATATTGTCCCTGCCACAGCCTCCGCCCAGCAAACCCAAATGAAATTCAGAGCTTAATGAAGGACAAAACACAGTGCCGCCCTGATTCGAAGGATTTCTTCTCTAACAATGTTTCTTTCATGACTTGTTCTTGTGATACAGAGTTATCATTGTGCCTTAAACAATGACTAGCTTAAATCCACAGGGAATCTGCAAGTTTGTGTCGCCTTACCTAAAAGTATTGAGAACAAGAGAATACAGACAGAGCAAAACTCCTTCCCCATTTCTTTTCAGTCTATCACAAAGGTGGCGAGAAGCCTCGAGTGTTCGTCTTTGGAAGAATCAGCTCTTTCAGAACCAGGTGCTCTCAAGATCGATTGATGCAAATGCAATTTAGAGTCCTTGCCAAGTGTTAGTGTGCGTGGCTGCCTGGCTCAAACAGCCCCTGTGAAGGCCACATGCTGATACCCTCTCTCACAGTGGGCAATCCCCCACTCTCCAGCTAGCCATAATCACACTAGAGAGGGCTGGATCCAACGAGGGCAGTGCAGATGGCAGATCCTCATGCACAGCACGCAAACAGCAGGCTCAGATCCAAAGACCTTGTAGAGCTGGGCCAGCAGCCACTAGAAACCTGCAAACTCTATGATGGATAATTACTGTACTGAAGTTGTCTTAAATACATGGAGACCACTGTTGGTTCTCTTTTAACCTGCCTTTCTAAAACCCTATTGTCCTATGCTAGTACAAGTAACAATGGCAAGCAGTGAAATGCAATGTAAAAAGCTGCAGGTGAAAAAAATAAATAGTAGGAGTGATGACTTGGTTTGGTGAAAATCAGTCTCCCCATCCTTGTGCAGCATGGAGGTGACAGTGCAGGTAACAACAACTGCTCGCTTGGTTTGGGTAAGTCATACCTGGCAAATCTAATGGTCTGAGAGGTGAACCGTGTGTGGGCAGTCTTGTGACTTTGCCAAAGGCATGCTGGATGTCAGGCAGACCGAGGGAACTGGCATATCCAAAGCAGGTACCTGACACTCTGCAGCCCAAGGTACCAGCCCATGGAACACCACCAGGCAGTCAGCCCTATACTAAGTGTGGAGTGAGTTCTCATCCACTTTGGGATAGCAGTATGGCACATACCCTCATCCCTTCCCATTTGTCTCTCCAAAGTCGTTTGATTGACACCGTTTGCATATAGGCATGCATGAGAAACAGAGTCAGCAACAGGCACTTTTGGCCTGGACCTTAGTCAGCTTAGGTGAGTCATTCATCCAACCATTCCCCTGAGTCTGACCCTACTGAGTGTCCCATCTTCCTTCTGTCCTGTCTTAGGAGTCATGCTGGTGGCTTACCGGCATTCCCTGATGTCACTTGGTAGGTATCAGGATAGGGATGCCCAGCACCTTGCAGTGTCAGGTGAGAAGGACATCCCCTGAGTCATGGGAGGAGCACCCCATGTCCCATAATTGCAAGTGCACGGGTTAAAGGAGACATGCTCCATGACTAACACAGGAAGAATGTGGCTCATCTACTGTCTGGCAAGAATGTGTGTGTGTGACATGGCTATACGTGGTGTGAAATCAGAATTAATCAACTACATGCTTTGGGGCACTTGGGAGAAGGATTAAAACCTGATTTCAGAATATCCAGTGACATTACTTTTGAAGCAGGAGGTGCTGGAGCCATTCCTGAACCACAGGGAAATCTGAGAATCCATCACAGGAAAAACAGACATCCCACAATACTCAGAACAATGTTTGCATAGAAATTAAAGCCAACCAATACGAGCTGTGTTGTTTTTGTGGTGAGTCATGGTGGTGAGAACACACCAGGTGAGCAGGAATGAACGGCCAGCAGAGTGTGGGGCACTCGTGCTCTGACATAATCCAACAGCTTGCGTAACATGGCGACAGCTATTTTTCCTCGTGTCTCTTCAAACTTTGGAAAAGTCTCTCCAAAACACATGTTATTTGGCTAGAACAAGGTTTGGAGCTCTGGATGCGACCTCAGCCAAAACTTCACACACAGTAAAAAGAACACTCCAACATCTTACATACTTTAAGCCCTTATTTAGGCAGCATACTCCTCACCCCAGGCCATGCAAGCTTTATTCCTGTCCAACAGTACTTCATAGTTCCTGTGTTTCCAATGATTAGAGTACATATTACTTGGCATAAGCAAGGATTAGGATCTAGCCTTAAAACAGTAAGCAGTTCAGGGCTGTGGGGTTTGTTTTGGGCAAACTGTTTGTTTTTTGCAACTTGTATAACATCTGGCAGCAATTCACCAATACTTTGGCATGGTGGCTCTAAGCACCATGTTCTTGACTGCAGCTGTGTCAATGCATAGCTATCTTCCTAATCATGGTGTTGGGATTCATGAGATAAGCTAGAAACAGACTTTGGTCTCTACCTAATGGGGCCACCCTGTTGACTCTTATTTACGGTTTTGAGCCTTTCCTGCCCCATCTGTGGCTCAGGTATTCTCAGTTTGAATGGATGATGTTGATTTCTCCTCCCTAGGTCTCTACCAAAACTCATCTTGTCAGTTTTGGAATGTCCCTCTGACCTGTGTAGACTGTTTTGAATTTTGATCTTGCCCACCCAAGTCCTTGCAGGCTTTCTGACTCCACCCACAAGCTTTGTAAGCATAGGCTCTTCCACACCCTCTGTCATTAATCAGCTCTTTCTGTCCTGTCCTTCAAGTCAGTCATCCCATCAAAGAAAAAACTGAGTTTGCTACAGCCATGCTGGTGAGGTTTTTTGAACATCTAATTATCTTCCAAGAACTTAAAATCCTTATTTGTGCCAGGGTCTTTCCAGGGATCAAAGCTAGGTTTAATGGGTCCTTCGTTTTTGGTTTTAATTAGCTCAGTGCTGTTCAATTCCAAGTGCTCAGGGCCTTGCTTATCCTCCACCGGTCTGGTATTCCTCAGATGCTCTGCTGCCCATTCCCCCAGATGCTGCTGACCTGAGCTCAGCTGTCTCCTCCAAGCAGCCATCCTACAGGACCTGGTCCTAGAGGAAGACCTCTACCCTGTCCTGCTTTCCTTCCTCCTTCATGCTTTCATTTCAATAAACCTGGCTCTCAAATGGAGAATCACACAAGTCAATTCCACCAACAGTACCAGTCCCCCTGCTCGCCTTAATCAGCTGAGCAGCCTTTTGAATCATTCTGGGCATTTTCCTTTGTCTTCATGGGAATTGGATCAAACCTTCACTGAAGGTGTTGTAATAACTAGGCAACTTGTGCTGCTTGTCAGGGAGGCTCCTCAGAGAAGTTCAAAGTCTGCTGGGAGTGGTTGAAGCCATTAAACCATTTTAATTGTTGGTGGAGGACTTGAAATGTGAAAGAGATTTTCTCAGGAGAGCATTGCAGAGATGCTCATTTACGCAATGTGCTATGTTTTGTGTGAAAAGTCTTAATCAAAACATTTTCTGTTTCATAAACCAATGACCTGATCCTCAACAGAGCTCTGGTTTTATACTGGCACTCTCTCCTCTGCAGATCTCCTCTGACAATTTGGGGCTAAGGGAAAGTTTCACTCTACTTTGTGGTTTATTTTCTTCTTAGCAAACAGAATTTTATACCTGAAGGAGAAAAGAAAGGAAACAAACTTGGCACAAGTAAACCACGCGGAGATGTGACTGACCCCCTCTTTATATCTGAGAAAACTAGGAGAACTAAGAGTCCAGGTTTTGCCTATCTGAATAATTTTAGGGTCTGAAACACAACTGTTTAAGTAGAGGCTAACCTCCTACGTTTTTATGACAAAAAAACTCCCCACCAAACCCAAAAAACAAACCAAAAGCAACCCCCACAAACAGCAAAACTTGTAAGTAATATATAAGTCTGGGCAGAATTGCAGTGGCTGCTACAGTAACTGCAGAATCACTAAATTAAAAAGCTGTATTCATGAGTTAACTAATGGTCATGAAACTCTTTGAAAAGTAAAAGGTAAACATGAAATGGATTTTTAAAACGTTTCTCTAAAATTTGTTGACAAGAAAATTAATTATGGTAACGTAGTAACTACAAGTAAAGGATTAAATTACCAATGATGCAAAATAATAATTTATTCAGTTGAGGGGCTGGCAGTCCAACTGTTGATGACCAAAGTGCCGTGTGAAGTGCTGAAAGCTATATTGAACAACCCTTTCCAGCATATTGGTTTACCTTTCCTCTTCTCCTGCTTGGCTCTCAAGGTGCCTAAAATCTCATTGCCCGTATATTTTTCACAAAAATCCACTTGCTGCTTGCCTTTGAGTGGAACCACAGAAAGCTCGGCCGGGGTGAGAGCTTAGGCACCTGGCTCACAAGTCACCAATTCTGACTCTCCCCCGTGCCAGCTTCACACAGTAATTATTTGTGGGCATTTTCATGAGAGGCTTGACAGACAAGGCCTGAAAGAAAACATTAGCTGGGTCACAGCTCCACTGTATCCCGTGTGTCTCATCTGGGAAGTTCAGGAGATGCCACATCTGGAGGCCTGGAGCAGGCATGCTTCTGTAAACGTGGCCTCAATGAGTCTGCCTGGGGTCAAGGAAGGACTAGATTTTCTAGTTCTTTTCCATCCTTGTGACCCAAGGGGTATCTGAGCAATTTAACGTCACATCAGATATGGGGCATGAGAATCAAATCCCCCCTGCTGTCTATGGAAACTGGAAAACGCATCCCATGCTCTGCTGGAGAACGTCTTCTCTAGCTTGTTTCCCTCTAGGATGAGCTGTCCTGCTGTGCACTGGTGAGCCAGTGGTTGAGGTCCCCTCTGGGAGGGAGAGGTCTGGGTTTCAGGCTCAACCCCAACCCAAGTGAAGCCCTAATCAAGGTACGAGGATGACTCACTTCTGCTCACCCTTCTGACTGTATTTCTCTGTAGGATGTGACACTCGTAACCTGGCAACACACTGGTGACATCACTTTTTTTGCAACAAGTTTGGCAGCTATATAGAATGCCTTACAGGAAAAAGAGCTCACATCATAGACATTGGGTTCCTAAGGAAAAAGTCATGTGATTGTGTACTCTGCCCCTCATCCCTTCCCCAGGGATTTTATTAGAGTGTGGGCTAATTTCAAGCACATTTGATAAAGGTTAAATGTCTCAAAAACACAAAGTTTCTAAAAGAGCCACAAAAATTGATGGCCATGGAGAACAGAGATACCCTGATTAGTGACCTCACGCAGAGACTAATGGAGACTCAGTTTTATTAATAAAGATCAGAATATTGTAAAAGGAAAGAGCCAACAGGAATCAGACTTTGTAAGTCCCACCGCTCACGAAATTGCTAACTCCTACTTGTTATTACTTGTCTTCATAAAAACACTGCCTGTCTTCTCCCTCGGGCATCTGTTACAAGTGTAACTGAAGATGTCCTTGCAGAAAGAAAACAATTATTTTAATAGCTCCCTTAAATAAGAATACAGGCACTGCAGTTAATCAGCTGCCTGTTCGAGCCCTTGCCCGTTAAGAGCCCAGTGCAGCAGGTCTGAAAACACAGGCTCTAAAAGTGTGACTGCCAAGCCCCCCAAGGCTTGTGAGAGCTGGAAAAGGCACTGCTATCACATGGTGGGCTGGTAGGAACTGCAATTGCTGCCTGAAGACTGAAGGCAAACTGTGTTTTTCTGTTGAGTAACATCTTCTGGCTCCTTCTATCCCTCATCATAAAACCGAGTTTATTTGTTTAGAGCCTCTGCAGTGTAGACGAGGGATGTTAAAAAGTGTAGAAATAGATTAATAGATTCTTTTAAGACCATCTTAAAATGCTAAGAAGTTAGCCTTTAAAATCTATTGGCCTGTAGGCTGATTTTTCACATGATTTATGCCAAAAGGCATTGCTCACCACTACCTGCTCCCGCTCCATTGGGTTCAAGCACTTCCACATCATCCTTAAACATTGCATTTATAGGCCTTAAGTACTGCAGAACCTCCTTCTGATGGAAAAAGTTTCCTTTTGTTCTTTCCTCTTTGAAGAATTCCTGCAGGGAAGAGGAGTTTGAGAGCTCCACATCTGGCAAGCAGGAGACACAACCCTTCCCCTCTGTTTCTCATGTGGCCAGCTGCTTGCCCTGGTGCCACTCAACTGTCCAGAACCTTGTTTCACTACCAGTTTAGGGGGACAGGATGTGAGATATTCAGTCGAGAAAGGCTGTAGACAGTGGCAAAGCAAGTCCAAGATCAACAAATGCCCACTGGGCAATGATAAAACCATTGTACCCTAGCTCCTTGCTTGTAACACTGTCCAGTGAAACACAAAAAAACTGCATGAAATGTGATGCTGCTCCCAAGGGCCTTTTGAGGGTGCCCCCCACAACTCTCACCGCTGGAGCCTGCCTGGCCCTGTGAGGTCCGCCCCAGATTCACACCCTCAGAGCAGTGAAACTCAATTTTGCTGTCACTGAGAGGTTTCTAAGCCAGCCCTGGCCAGCAGCCAGCTGCTCAGTAGGCAGCAGGCTGCGGATCCTGAGGAATAAGCCACCCACGGTGTCTCAGAGCCCTCTAAACCTGTTGGGGCTGGTGGAGATTCAGGAATCCTGGACTCATGGCCCCTTGCCAGGATAGGTGCCTAGCAGACCTATCTACCTGCTAGTAGACCAAGCTACGTGCCAGCCAATGATCACCAGGAGATCATGATCAATCCATCTCTTCTTGAACAAATTTACATACACTGAGCTCAGGATTGGATCAAAGATAAAATCTAATATCTACCTGGGTTTCACAAGATTTATTTTCTGTTGCCCACACTGACTGTCAATAAGTTTGCCATTGTTTTTTCAATAATTTGCTGACTGAGCCTCATTTTTAGCTTTCTCAAGTTAATGGATTGCCTAACACTGATGTCAGGCCAGTTGATTAATTTTTTTTGTTTGTTTGTTTTTTGTTTAACTTTTCAAGATATAAACCAACCCTGCACATTTTCACATCTTTTGGTGCTTTCCTGAAATGTGCCAAAGGTTGACTCAGACCTCAGTAAGCTTCCTGTAACTGTCAACAAAAAAAAAAAAAAATTCAGGTAAGGGGCTAATGGAATGATAATCCTCTTATTCTCCCCCCTGCATTTCACATTAGCATGAGGTCATACCGAGGATTAGGTGATGGGACACTTGTTACATCCCTCTGAGCTCTGCTTCCTCAGCTGCATCCAGTCTCACAGGTTGTTCTGGCGCTGCAGATTCAAAAAATGTTGATTAGTTGCTGTCAACAGAAAGTGCTGGACAAAAGAGACATCTGAATTCTTTCTGGAGATGCTCCTGCGTTTTTTTCTGAAACACAGAAAAACTAGTGCTGCCTGCAATGTAGATGATGCCTGTGATGGATTTTGGGGCTTTTCAGCTTCCAAACTTAGTTAATGAGCCTGGATCAATGCAAAACAACCTGCTGTAGAAAGCAAAAGATTGTGTTCTCCATTGAGATAACAGCTTGTGGAGCTATTACTGTAATAATACTGCCTTGCAAAGAATACTCATTTCAATGGTTAATTGTTCCCAGCTCTGTGCTGGTATCATCCCAGCAGGAATAGGCCCAGCATGACTTCTGCTGCATTGGCCGCTGTTATCGCAGCGCACAGAGCAGTCTCCAGCAGACGTGGAAGCATTTAATCACCTAAGTGAGCACTTTCTCCACTCCAGCAGTCAGCAGAGAGCCAATGCCCTAAAGCAGCCAGTGCCCTAATGCAGCCAGTACCATTCCCGTAATGATAATTTGCTAACTCCACTGCTCAGGCGGACAGAAGGGAAATGTGTGATGCGCAGCAGAGTATCCAGAGCCAGTGTTAAAGCACCAGTGCCCCTGCGCAGTCTGAAAGCCTGGTAAAGCCTGGTGCAGCCTGCACTCCCTTAAGCACATCACATTCTCCTTCGCCAAGAAGCTGAATAAATTCAACTTTTTATTTCAGGTGGGCCCAAATAATTTCCATTAGCTTGCCATGAAAAATACATGTATAAGCTCCTATTTCAAGGCATTCCATTTTCATTAGAGGGCCAACCAAGAGTCTTGATGTTGAAAATACACATGTACCATATTCTATCCAGCTAAAAGAAATATATATGGAGAGACTGTCAGCACCAGGCAGCATCAGGGCACGTAGCTGGCATCTGCAATCATATGTTGCTCTTTTTTTCAATTCCCATTCCTTTCAATTACACCCACTGATTATATTTTGATTCATTGACATTGCAGTCACTCCTGTGTGGGCACAGTCAAGCTAGTTTAAAATGAGCTAATTTGGCTACAGATAGCATTGCAGACAGTGCAGCATGCGACTGGATGCAGTAGAAACTGGGTAAATATTTCAGTGGCTTCGCCAAAATGGGTTGTGGTGGGCTGCTGTGGCTCCCAGGGCACAAACTATGTTAAAGCCAGCTCAGGCACACGGGCAGTACACAGCCACGATTTCGGTGCAGAATGAGGTTACTCTCAGGGAAAGGCTAGGCATGCTACAGACCAGGGGCCATGGGCTGAAGCAGACCTAGCATACAGATCTAATGTGTCCAAAAGCATCATTCCGTGGGGAGCTGCAGTTTGTTGAGCACTCTCGCAATTGCTTGAGATGTTAAAGAAAA
>VWZT01001059.1:2086679-2103935 GCA_013397055.1 Pachycephala philippinensis
CTCTTTTTTCTCCCCCCCCCTTTTTTTTTTTTTTTTTTTTTTTTTTGTTTTTTTGTTTTTTTGTTTTTTGTTTTTGTTTTTGTTTGGTAAGCAGCTGGTTGGCTGGAGTGGAGCTGCTGGGGAAAGAAACTCAGATTATCACTAGTCTCAGAATTATTCTAATAATCCAGTTTTGGAAGAAAAGTTACTTTGGTGATTTATTTTTATTTATATATGTATGTATATGGGATTTTTAAGGACCTCATCCAGTAAAGTGTTAACTGTCTGTCACTTCTGCATCTTCAGCATTTTGGGGGAAAAAGCTCCAAACAAGACAGCCCAGCTATCACAAAAGCCAGGGAGATGTAGAGGCTTATAAAATAAAGCTGCCTTAGCCCAAGCTGGCCACTGTGTATGCAGACTGTGGCCCTTGCAGTTTGTTTTATTTTTGCCCTTAGACTGCATGGTGCTTAGTTCCTGTCCAGCTTAGCCAGCAGGCACTCAGTTGTGCTGGGTGCTGTGGAAGGTCTCCTGGATACTTTGAAGTTTCAAAGGAGCCTGATAGAAGTACTTGTTTTTGTTCTGTTTTATTGCACGTATCTGTGTCATCAATCACACAGGGTGAGTACGATGCAATTGTTTTCTGTACTTGATCCAATTTGTGATAACGTGAGAAGCTGGAAAGAAATGAGAGCAATGTGCATCCACAGACAAGCCTGCAAAACTTTCCTGGGAAAATAAACGTGGGAACAGAAAAAAGCAACGCTATGCAGGAAAAAAATACACGTTGGGAAAAGCCATACTCAGCAACTCGGAGAGGAATTTCCTCTTGATTGTGTGAGCATTGCTGGGGTCAGTGGAGTTTTGCAGCTGTAAAGCAGCCTCAGCTGCCTTCATTCTGCTTGTGAGCTCTGTGATCTCCCTCCCAGCTCCAGTTGTGTACCCTCGGAATGGATAAAATGCCTTGCAAACTAATCTTTGCCCAGGTAAATCAACTTCAGTAGACAGTTAGCTGGAGAAGTTCACCTCTTCCTTCTCCATGCAAGAATATACTCCTGCACAGAGCTCACCAACACTTCAGCCTCACAAAATCCATGGGGTGTGTTTTCAAGGTGCTCTGTGGGTGTCCCACATGCATTGCTCAAGCCTCCAGCTATGACCCAAGCTGGAGGTGGATCTGAAGGCTCTTAGGCCTGACAGTAGGTGCTCTCATGAGCTGGGCTTATGGGCACCTGCTTGCTGCTGCACTTTGTGCACAGCTGACCTTACGTACATGAGTAAGTGTGCTCCTTCATGCTGGCCCCTTATGGTCAGGGGTGGTCTCAGGTAGCCCAGGAGGCTCTCAGGAGCTGGACTACTGTCTTGTTGCAGTACTTAGAGTTGGAGGAACTGCCTCACCTTGCTTTTTGAGTCCAGAAATAAAGCACAGCAAGTCAAGAAGACTAGTAAAACTGTGTAAAGAGCAGTAAAGAATCTTAATTTGATGTACTGGGGACTTTTATGCCAGTTAAAAGGCTTGCTTTAGGTCTTGCTTAGGGGTTTGTTTTTTGGGGTTTTTTTAATGAACCTTTCACAGCAAGGAGCTTTAAAACCCCTTGGGCTTGTTCTTTCAGGGGTTAACAACAGGGAAAAGTACTGCTCGTTTCCAGGTGAGGCTAGAAGACTAAGCTCCTCCTGTCTTTCAGCCCTTTGCATTGAGGGAACAGTTGTGCAGGAAGGAAAGAGGACCAGGCCTTC
Organism: Pachycephala philippinensis; assembly: GCA_013397055.1. Taxonomy (NCBI): domain Eukaryota; kingdom Metazoa; phylum Chordata; class Aves; order Passeriformes; genus Pachycephala; species Pachycephala philippinensis. Next base: position 2,088,396 of record VWZT01001059.1, read on the forward strand.
ATTCAAGCCAAACAAAAAGCAAGAAATGTCATATTGTAACCTGCTGAAGGGAGGAGAGAAAAATCCCACTAATTTAAAGTCTTCACGCTTGTTCCCAGAAGTGCTAAATTTCTGAAGAGCACTGAAGGGAATGTACACTAAATCAGTAAGCATGACTACTACTGCTAAGCTATTTTGAAATTCATTGCTGTGGTGCAAAAATAATGAAATACAGCAAGGTCCTCACCCTCTTTTCTCATATTACAAGGATCTATGTTTATCACAGTGTTTGAAGTGAAGGAGCGAGGTGTTTTCATTCAGAGGACTAGAGGGTAATTTTAGAAGAGCTTAACATGATGAACGAGGAGGCGAGCATGACACATAATTGGATTGAAGTATCGAGTCTGGGGTGAATTTGCCCAAACCTGTGGTGTTTCTTGCACGTGTTGCTCAGAAAATCTGGGATTTTTTGACAGAGAGTCAGAGTTGGCCTGTCTCTGGGGATGCAGGTCATCTGCTCCATTTGACCTCCATGTCCTCCCCATTCTCAGGGGGGATGAAGGAACCAACTACTTCTTTTTACCAAGAAAAAAAGAAAAACGTAGGGTAAGAGCAGCATGATCAAAAGGGCAAGTTCAGGTCAAAGGCAACAAGTGTTTCCGTGGAGAATAAATAGCCCCATGTTTCCAACCCCAGGGGATGTTTCCTCTGGCCAAGGTCGGTGGAAGTACCCCAGAACTGTCCTGTACCCCAGGTCCCTAGAGGGGTTACTTTTGCCACTCCCCATCCATACCTACCTCAGGTCTGTCCCTCCTTGCCGTAAACTGAGTTAGTGGCTCCTGTGACGCCCTGTGACCACTTTCTCTGGCTGTCAGGTGTCGGGGTGCCAGCTGGGTGACCCCATGAAGAAGTGTGGGGCAGGCATGTGCACCACCTACAGCCACACAGGGCATTGTAAAGGTGCAAACTCCAGTTTGACTGTGTGCTTAGGAGTTTGCAAGTAGCCAAGGGCACTGATCAGTTGTGCACCTTCCCCAGCATGGTTTTCAGTGGAGGTTTTCCAACTGGTTTTCATGATGCTTTATAATACTGAGCAGTATCTTTGTGAAGACCTCTTAACTGTTTTTTTTCTTGTAAGCACACTTTGCAGTTGACTGAATGAAAATTGATAGAGGGTTTGAAGGCCTGAACTTACACTCTGTCTAAAGGAGTGGGACTGTGAGTCAGGATGATGGTGAATCCAAAGGTCCACAGAGCCCAGCTCTGTTTCCTTTCAGATGTGAAGCAGTTCAAGCTGATGTTGCCTTCTGCTGCTTTCTTTGGTCAGCTTCTTGGTGTGGTTACCAGTTCCACATGCAAAAGGTATAAGTAATAAAGACTTAACACTTGTTGCAAAAACTGCAGAACCACAGAAGAGCCCAGGGTGAAAGTGACCTCAGAATATCATCTGATCCAGCCTTTCCTGGGAAGGGGAGCCTGGGTTAAATTATCGCTGTGTCCAGTCACACTTTGAAAACTTCCAGTAGCGTGGCTTGTCTGCATCCCTGGGATGTTGTTCCAGTGATTGACTCTTTTCACTATAGAAACGTTATTACTTGCATGCCTGTAGAGTAACAAATACAAACAGCAATAAAAGGTTTGTATTTAGCACTGGTGTTGGTTTTTTCCTTGGAATGAATACAGTAAGCTTTAGGAACATGTCAGTCCATCTTTCTTCTCAATGTTTTTAACTGGTTAGCTGTTCTCAGTTTGGTTAGACAGAAGCATGGAGGTCTCTCAAAGGCAAGAAATGAATCTCAGTTTCTGTGTCTGAGACTTAAATCAGTGTTCCAGCTGGGGGAACAGTAGGTAAACCTCAGCCCAAAATTGCTTCCTGGGCAGCAGGGGGTGGACAGGCAAGCCCTGGGCAGCCCTTGCTATGCCACCATACTTGAAAGTTCCTCTTCTTAGCCTTACCTACCCCAGGTCACCTTAAGCACATCCTCTCGTCACCTAATAGAAAGAGAAGTTTCTGAGCCACCCTCTGAAACAGCCTCTTCCTGTTAAGACATGAGAAAAACTAAGTCATTCTCAGGTCCCTGCACTGGGTGCAGAAGGCAAGAGAATTACTTTTCCATTGCTCCCCTACACTAAATAACAGGGTGGGGCTTTTACTTTCCACTCCAGTATTTCAGTGTGGGCTGAGAGGTGGGGTTTTACAAGGCACAGTTCTTTGCTACTGGGGCTTGTTCCTTCACTTGGGAAGGGGTATGGTGTGGTACCTTGCCTCCAGGCTTGTAGCCGTGTTTCCTGTCAAGATGATGGAAAAAGATTGCACCCCCAAGGAATAGACATTGTAGTAATTTATCGTGGTAATAGTGATGGTTGTACTTGCATGCTTCAGAGGCTCATCACCAGCTCATATTTGTTGTTTCTATGCTGTTGCTGAAGCTCTCAGTGGTCGGGCAAAGCCCTGAGGTGCATCTGTTTTATATCTCTTTCTTTGTAAAGCTACTTGGTTTTCCCTCCATTGGGTTAGGCTGGAGCCTTGCCAAGAATAATTCCCCTGCAGGAAAAGATCAGGAAAAAAAGGGCCTGGCTCGAGTAACCTGACCATGCTAATAAGTCTTAAACGGCAAAAGAACAAATACACCCTCTTCTCCTTATGTAATAGAGAGGAAATCCTGCCTCCTGCAACTTCAGAGAAAACTTGAGAAAAAAGGAATTGTTAGATGATATCATCTATGTGCACTTCACAAAGGGATTTTAATGAGCAGTAGAAAAAAATGATGCATGTAAAGCCACCAGTAATTTGCACTTTCTGATACCTCAGAGGACAAAAAAATGGGGTGATGAAAGAGCTGTTGTTTTGGGGGTTGGCTTTTTTGGTGGTTTTTTTTGGCCTCCATGTGCATGAGACCAACAATATTTCGCTTACTGGAGACTAGTGGGAGCCTTGAACTGCCTTCTGCATACCATCTGGCATGGGAAAGCAGCAGGTCAGACCCCGAGTTATGTAGTTTTCCAGCAAATTGAAACTTGACTGATTTACTCCTGTTCAGGATTTGGCCCATTCCTTTGTCTGTGTAAAATCACATGAAGGTGGCATTAATGCTAAAGAGCACTGCCATCTCCCTGGGGGTTAGGGCTCCTCTGAGTACTGCTCCCGTCTTGGATGGGGGTTCCAGCCCCTTTCGGGATCGCTGCTGGGGGAACAGGTGATGTCACTTTCAAAGTAATGAAATAATATGTTAATTAAATTCCATTTCCGAACTTCTGCTTCTTATGGATGCAGTACTGAGCCCTTTTATAAGGTCATCACCTGCTTCTCCTGCAGGAGGTGGATTGCTAGTTCAAGATACTTTGCCACTCCTGGGTCTTTGAAGGAGAGGTCAAAAGCAGTGGGTGGACTTGCAGCAAGACCATGAAGGGTGTACACCATCCCTGTGTCCAGACACTTGGAGAAGGCATCTGGAGCCAGGTGCTCTGCAGGAGATCTGAGAGGTGAATGCACTGAGCTGTTTGATCCTGCTTGGTCTCTGTTGCCACAGCCCCCACAGCTTTCCTTCCTCAGACATGACATAGGAATGTAGGACAGACCCTTGAAATAACTCCTGAGTAGCCTTTCCAGGGATTTTCTGTTTTAATGGAGATCTGGGCATTGTTTTAACTTCACTCAGCTGCAATTTCAGCATATTTCCTGAACATTCAAGAGCTCTGTCTAACCAGTCATTTTTATCTGCTTTGAAGTTGAGAATGTGGCTGGAAAAATAGTATAGTTAAAGTCTGGTTTATCCATATAAAAGAAACATTATTTTTCTCCTTCTAAAAATTATAACCATGCCCTGCCACTGTTACTTGTGCCAAAAAGCTTGACTAAAATGAAACAGATTAGTGGGGAAAGAGTTGGTTCATATATTATTTTTTTTCTCCCAACATGTCTAATTGATACATCTGGCAGCACTTAATGGCCACATAGTTTCAATCCATGCCTGCCTGACTGTTCTGCATCTGTATTTTGTGTCACTGGATTCATGCTGCACATCGCAGGTATTTTGGTAAACCAGAGCTGCCAGCTTATTCCTGCAGATCCTGCAAGGTTTGCTTTATTCCATGTGGCAAAGATTAAATGGGTTGGCTGATTTATGGTAATAAATTGGTGAATTATTAAGTGATGTTGTACTGCCTGTTCCTGAATCACAAGCAGAGGCCATAAGAGTATAACCTCATCCTGCTTGACTTTTCAGAAAGCTTGTGCCACATGACTGTAGGAGACAGACTAGGTACCTCCACATACGGCTTTGTCCTCTAAACAGACATAGTTAATGCTTCGTGATTTTTCTGCTGTTTGGGAACTTGCGGTACAGCTGCAGGAAGGGTGACTGGCTTTGTCTAGCTTTGTCTTTGGACAGAGCAATAGGACCATTCCCATTTCTTACTGGGAAAGAAGAACTAAGGGACTGCTAAGTTCCTGACAAGGTGCAAGCAGAAACTTGGTCAGTCGCTGTTGACTAGAGGAAAACACTGTCTCTGCAACCAAGTGCTGGTCTAGCTCACTGTGAACATGGGTCTCCAGCAGTGTTAAACAGGGACATTTAAGACACAACCATTTTTTTTTCAAATTTAGCTGCACCCTTCTTGGTGGAGTTGAGCTTCAGTGTGTTTCCTATAGCTTCATTGTTAGGAGGACTCTGCTTCTTTTGTCTCTAATTAGTGTTTCTCTGGGAATCTTGCCCAAATCATGATTTCAAGATTTGGCTGGATGAGCAGACAAGAGGTGATAGGTCATGGATTACAGTGTGCATGTAACTTATTTTTAAGCCGCATTGTTCTTCATTGTGATGCAAGTGTAAGCTGACAGATGGAAGCACAGTGTCCTTACTGAAATAATTACAATATGCTGCAGTAATTTCTCAACACTATTATATGGTGTGGTGATGGAGACAAGAACCGTGGCACATTAGTAATAACAGTGCTTAAAAATAGGAACTCAGTAGCTTCTTCACTTCCGGATTTTTTTCATTATTATTTTACAGAGGTACTGTGCTTTGTTCGAGTAATAGCTGGTGATCCCCACTGATTTATCAGAGAATAAAAGTGCATGATGGCTTTGTTGAGGGGAGGGTGAGACCTGCCAGAGACCTCCTTTCTCATATTGATCCTCTTCCTCATCTCAGGCCTGGGTGCTCCACAATGGTTTCTGAAATGCCTTGTAAGGTGCCGAGACCAGGGTGGGCATCGTGTCAGTGGTAGATAAATATGAAGGGAGCAGTTCTCACCACAGGCTTATGGACATGGATAAAGAGGAGGAACTGGAAAAATATGTAGCTGTGGTAAAAAAGGATATGTTTTGTCAATAAACTGTTTCATCTCACCCCTGGCATATACAGCATATCCATGTCCTGATCAGACCATGTGGCATTTTCAAATGGCATGAGTGTTTTAAACTGCTCGGTCACTGTCGGGAAGGCTCAGTGCCGCTGACCTCCTTTCCATCCCTGCTGCTGGGGTTTGTGCAGGAAGGAACCCGGCATTGGCGCCAAGCTGTTATTTTCAGTGCCTGTGGTAAAATTATTAGAGGCTAGTGAGTAAGAGAAATAAGTTTACCCTGTATGTGCCCCATGTGCGTGCATGTTCCAGAGGCTCAACTCCATATAAAAATATAATTTAGAAAACAATTAATTCCTATGGCAAAATACATTTGGGATTATATTGTCATGTGTGCTAAGGATGGCTGGGAACACTGTGGTTACTGGATGCACTGTGAGTGCAGTGGAATCAATGCAGCCCACTTGTACAGAGTGGATTGGAATCCCTCTGACTGAGGCTGGCTGGAAGGGAGCCTCATGGCTATGCAGGCTGTCTGTCTGTTCTGTCCCTATGTCTGTCATGGAATTTGGGGGAGAGCACAGTAATGCCCTTCTGCTCTTTGTGGTGAACATCCCAATGGGCAAGGCTACACCTGGGAGCAGTTCTCACCGTAGGCTTATGGATACGGATAAAGAGGAAGAACTGGAAAATTTCCTTTTCCTTCTGCGTGGCTATTTTTTCCCCTGTTTTTATAGGTGTTTCAGGTAACGTGCTCTAGCTCCTGTGCAAATTTAGCTACAACAGCTGTCCAAGCCATTCACAGCTGAACGGGTTTTTAATGGGTTACTGAACAGCTAATTGATCAACTCTGCTTTGGCTGCGTGAGGCGGTGGCAGCCTTCCTGCCCTAAATCCCTTGTGCTTGCCGCACGCCAGTCCTGCAGAACTGCCATTCCCTCTGCTTCACAAGGCGGGGGCAATAAAGAGGCTGTTGCTTTTGCCTTCAGACTTATCCTTCGACTCCTTGATATTTATAGCTCTGTTGTTCCCCTCCGCTTCCGTGTCGCTCTGTCGGTCACAGCCCTGCGGGTGCAGAGGCGCAGGCGCTCGGCTGCCGAGGGCTTGCTCCAGGCTGGCTTGAGGTAATTGCCGGTCAGCGCCCAGCCTCTCTTGCTCAGGCTTGGCTGGAGTAAAGGTTAGCCACCTTTCTGCCAAACTGGAAGCAGCGTGCTGTTGGATACACACTGGATGTTAACTTAGAAACCTTATATTTGGTTTCTTTATTTATTCTATTTAAACAAATAAGACTAAGCGTGGTTCTGTCTCAATGCCACTGAATTGCAGGGTGTTGTGTCAAAAGCAGGTCTTAATTTGGTGTTGAAAAATGAACTGTCAGGCAAGTTTTTCTTTCATACATGCAAGGCAAGTTCTACGGGTTTGCTGTCAAACCTACTGCCTGGAGAATGTAAAATGACTACCTTACTCCTCTTTTTTTCTCCTTTTAAGCAGACAGAAATATGGAATAGTGTGACCCCTGTCAGGGAGGGTAGTCTTAGCTGGGAACACCCATATGACTTGTTTTAAAACAGTTTGCTTTTCTAATATGGCAGGACATTTCCAGTGGGAATCCCATCTTAAGCTAACATAGGCAGATGTTGCTCTTCCACTGGAGGCAATGATGAGGTCCCTTTCCATAAGGATCGCCTTAGGGAAATCTTTGAGTTGTTTCCTTCTTGTGATGTGTGGGGCTGATGGTGGTGAGGCACATAGCACCACCACAATACATAGGAGAGGAAGTTCACTGTGTCTGCAAGAGATCCTGCCCCCATACACAAAACACCAGAGCTGCCGCTGAAATAAGAGCTAAAATAAATGTTATTGTCAAGAAAATGCTGCAGTGGTACCTGACTACCCTTTGCAACCTTTATTCTGACCAGCCCAAGTTTTCCTGTGATTCTGGCAGCAATGACAGTGCAGTTTTTGGCTAACTATCTATATCTTCCTGCCAGTCCTTTGTACAACTCTTTCCCTTATCTCTAGCTGTGTTTACAGTACCCTTTCATAATCAATGGAGACTGCCAGCACTGCCCACTGCCCTCTGTGCTGGCCGCTCTCCCACAAAACACGGCATTGAGCAGTGAACAGCATGTGGCCTGGGTGAGGGCAAAGGGGTTGGTACTGCCGGCAGATAGCACAGAGGTACTTCCAACACGTCCCAGAGGGATCTCTTGGTGAAGATTACCCATTGGTTACCAAAACCCCTCCACAATGTCTTGTTTTAATTGCTTCTGAGTTCTCTAGTGCCAAGCAGCGCTGCACAAAAGGAGGCCACGGCTTAAAGGAAGAGATGAAGTTTCAGTCATCAGCTCACAGATATAGATATAGATAGATATTTGAACAATGTCAGCTCTGGGCTGTTGTCAATAAAAGTTCTGAAAGCATTGCTGCTGGATGGAAGCTGTGCAAAAGCCACCTCCAAGCATGTGGTGTTTCCCATTTCTGTTTTAAATTGAGAGAACTTGGACTTGGGTGTGGTTTGACTTGCTTCTCTATCCATTTTTCCTTCTTTTTTTTTGTGTGTGTGAGCAGCAGATTTTTTGAGGAGCTGTATGCAAGGATGATGGCGACCTATACTGCTCAGCTGAGCACTGAAATTTGGCAAAAAGAAACTGAAAGTAAGAAACTCGGCAGATACCTGTATATGGGTTGTCCATAGGTTGAAAGGAAATTGCATCATAAACTTGCTTCTATCTTTGACCTTATCTTTGAAGCTTGCTCTTGCAAGCTGAACATGATCCCCCTTTCCATGTCCACTTTCCACCCCTACTGAATCTAAGGCCTTTTCACTGGTTTTACTTGGCTTTTTGTCTTGCCATACCTTGAGCACTTCCAGTTATCTCAAGTGCTTCTTGATCAAGCCTCTGCTTTCACACCATGAGGGTTGAATGATACCATCTCTCACCTACAAGGCTGAGGACTTCAGTTTCCTTGGATCATCTGTGATACTTCCCCCAAATCATTCTAATGCCATCTTCTTGCTCCTAGATGTGCTGCAGCATTTCTTTCTCTGCTGAGGCCTCTTGCCAGGCAGTTTGAAAATCACTACCTTCTAAGATAGATCAAGTTTCAGGCAAAAGCTTCCTGAAAACTACAGCCTCGCCTTTTATGTCAGGGGGTGTTAGGAATTCTTGCAATTGGAGGAGGCTCTTGTAACCATTGTTTTAAAGAAAAAAAGTATTTATGTTTTCTATTTCTTCTCCTCAGAGGTCCTAAAACCTCTGCAGAAAAATAACTTGTTAACTTCCTGGTGTGTTGGATGTGGAATTACTTTTAACTTCCCAGAGCAGTTGTTTTAAAGGAGTTTGTATGTACCTTAGGCAGTTGGCAGCGTGAGTGCTCAGTATGTTTCTCCTATCTGATTATGCTGTTCGGGTGCATGCTGCACTGACAGTTTACGGTTCCTCTTCCATATGCATCTTATCTTCCTGAAGATAGTGTCTGGAGATGTCAGCTCTGTGAGGAGAGACTGATGAATTTATATCAGAAGAATCTTTTTGTCTAGCAGCTCTTCAGCACAGCACACTGTTCAGAATATCTCTTAAAAATAGAAAGTACTGGAGGAATATCAGCTTTGTCACAGCGGTGTCGTTTGTCATCAGTGCCAACTTGATTTGGCTAATCCCTGGTATTAGTAGGAGAAAGCCTGAGTTGCCCACGCAAGGTTCCCTGTGCCCCCGTTTTTAGAGTGCTTAGTGGGACGTTTTGGAGGATTGTTTTGGAGTCTACAGCCAGACCAGCATGAAGGGTAGGTACTTTCTTAACTCGTACCTAAGTGTATTTTTCACTAGGAATGTAACTATGGTGGTCTAAAAACTTTAGTTCTTCTGGAGATGAGATTTTCTTGTGTATTTATCTGCTGCAGGCCAACTTCGTGTTGTCGAGGAGCGAGGGTCATACAACAGCATGAATCCACCACCCACAAAAAGCACAGAGATTGTTGCTTCCACTTTTATTATTCCCTGTGCTTGGCTCAAGTTTCACCTCCCAGGTCTACTCCTCAAAACTGGGATGTTCTTGGAAATGCTGTCAAATCTAGAAGATTTTTTTCCCATTGAATTGGTGGTTAAATTTTGGACAGTTTGATTATCCCTTGTTTTCATGCTCCTGAATGCTTCACCCAGTCAAACACTTCTGCATGTTTCCCTGTCACTGTATTTTTACATCCTGTTTTCCATACTGGCATTTTGCCTTGTGGGTGCAATGAATGGCAAGATACATTTTAGTACTGTGTTATTGTCCGTAGGTATTAAATTACTGGTTTGATTGTTTTTATAGGTTGTTTTCACAGCACAACTTTAGGAGGCAGTCATGCTAACAAAGTCTGTGTGAGGCACACCTCTTCAAATAATCTGGAATGCTTTCCATGGAGCAATGATTACTTCATCCTCAGAATAATCAAATAACAGGAGTGGGATCAGCATTGTAAAAGGTTTATAATTTCTCCTCCATGGACTTTGTAGACCTTCAGGTTGTAAATACCATTGAAAAGAATCACTGGTTCCCTCTTTATATTGCTTTATGTACACTATCGAATCCAATAAAATTGTCTGCAGGGCTCAGCATTCAATGTTCTCTCTCCTGCTCCCTGGGGGTGTCTGCACTGCCAGCTTCACCATTTCTCCACTGGTTTTGGGGTGTTACGACCTGCTCAAGCTTGAGAAGATCAGTGGCAAACTGGAGGCATGTGTGGCATCACAGTGGCTGGCCAGGGCATCAGGGAGAACCTATTTGGAACATCTTCATGTGCACCCACATAATCCTGTTTCATGCCCTGCATGTAGTTTGTTAAGAGCTTGTTTGCCTTGGAGCTTGTTGGGAGTTTGCCTTGGAGCTTGTTACAAAACATGCAAATCATATCAAAAGCTGCACGAGACATAATTTTGCACCACTATGTGCATCCCATCAAGCACAATCTCCTGTCATCCCTTTCCAAGATACATTTACACTTCAGCTCCAATATTTGGAGAGCTCTGAGTCTGGACGAGCAGACTTTCCCACAGAAGTCTGGTGTTTCTAAGACTGTTTTGTGCTGAAGCCCCTGACCTAAATAAGGTTAAGGATCTGGGCTACACAATCAGCATCCAATGCCAAGAAAGGAAAAGCTAAGCTTGAGCCGCCATTCCCTGCTTGGCCAGGGCTGGTCTGCATGTGGGGCTCTGTAGTCCTCTTGCATCCTTATGCTGTAAAGGCCATTCTTATGTCCAGACGTCTCCGAGCCTGGCACGCAGGGGTCCTCTGTGACTGGGAAGCTTTCAAAACTCCTTCCTGCATGTCATTGTGCAGCTAGAAGCTGGGATTGCATCCAGCTCACTGAAGACACTCCGACATTGTTCCCTCCTAATCCCCTCCTTCTTGCAGAGTATGGTTTTTCGGAAGGCTAGCATGTTCCCTTGTTGGCTTTCCATGCGGGAACGCAAGCGGCAGTTCATGGGAATAACGTAACCCTGAATTAGCGATGAGCCAAGGCGGAGGGCGGCTGCATGGTGTGATGGTGGGACGAGCCTTTGGCCCTGTGGTGTGTTAGCGAGGATGCCTGGCTAGGCAGGCTGGCCTGTGGCCGTGCTCCATTTATCTGCTTGCTGGCCTGCTAACAAGGAACACAAACGTTTAGCACTGGTGGGGCTGGGTTTCAGCAGGACGAAATGCCGTCCCCCCACCCCCCTTCTTGCAGTCACTCAGAGGATGATTTGCAACTGGTTTGCTGTTTCTTTTTGTGTGCTGGTAGCCTGGGGAACTAAAAGCAGGTTAATGGGACAGGGAGGAGGGTGCTTTCTACTGAACTGGCTTTTTTTCTTCCCAAACCCAGATGCAAGTGGAGAGAGAACAAGGTAATGAATAAATAGGTATATTCAGATGTCTTTACAAGGACATGTTTCAGTGCAGGGATTTGACCTAGGAGGTTTGGATTGTATCATTTATAAGATGGTGGCCTTGAGGTCAACCCACCTGATACCTGAAGGTGCTGCTCCAGGAGACTTTGCACAGCTCTCAAGGCATTCACAGGCCCAAGGAAACAGAGGAAGTAAAGGATGTAAAGGAAATTTATTCCAGCTAAGTTACATCATCTTTTCCTGCCTTCTAGCAGGTCAGAAGCTCAGGTGAAGTTAGAACTTCTCCGGGTACATCTGGCTGTGCTGCTGTTCGCTCTGCTGTTCCTTCTGATGTTGTTAGCTGTGTGTATTTGGAGTGCTAAAAGAGATATTTGAGGAGAGGGAAGCTGGGATTGAATGAAAGCTGTGGTCTGTGGCACACAAGAGGTGTGCTAGAGGAGCTTGTACAGAGTTTGATAGTTTGGGGTTTTTTCAGGGTTTCTCCTAATGACGAGAACCTGGAAACATGTATAACCATGAGCACCAGCTGTCATGACTGGGATCCCTAAATCAATGGTGTATAGATGTTGGAGCCTCCTTTGCAGTGTTAGGTTCTAGCTTTCAAGTTTTGCCTCTTCTGAACATTCAAAAATGGTGAAGAGAGTTTCTAAAAAAAAAAATAGCAGGATTAATTTAGAGCTACATTTAGAAATTTTGCAGATCTGTAATCTCACACTTTTTGCTTTCATCCAATAGAGCCATGTCCTGTAGAAGAGGCTGTGTTCCTGGGAGATAGGACAGCTAAAGTGGGAGGTGGGTGGAATGCTTCACAGCCAGATCCCACAATGATATGCATGATCTTAGACTGGATATTAGGAAAAATTTCTTTGCTGAAAGGGTTGCCAAGTGTTGGAATAGGCTGCCAAGGGAAGTGATTGAGTTGCCAGCCCTGGAGGTATTTAAAAGACGTGTAGATGTGGTGCTTAGGGACATGGTTTAGTGGTGGACTTGTTGGTGTCAGGTTAATGGTTAGAGCTGGTGATCTTAGAGGTCTTTTCCAGCCTAAATGTTTCCATGATTCTGTGGTTTGCCACTGTGAGCCTTGCGTCACGTCCTGGTATGACTTAAAGGGCGTAGCAGTCGGAGACACATTGCTGCACCTCCTGCAGCTAACCCGCATCCCTTTCACCTCTCACATCCTGTAGACATGATGGGTATTTCCCTTCTTGAAAGAGGGCTTTAAAGCATTATTGTGTTTTGGGATGGCGGTAGGGGAGAGAGGAAATCAAAAGCCCAGCATGCTGGTTCTGCTGACTTAGGAAATCAGATGGTTTGTCTTGTGAGAAATTTCTTCATTGCAGAGCTGGTGGTGAGGTGGTTTGTGGCAATGTTGACTAATTCATGTTTTCCTGCCGGAGAGGAGGGGCAGATTGATCCCAACAAAGTGTTGGCTCTGCCTCATGATGCAACCAAACTCCCTTTGCACGCTGTCTCTGTATCTGTGCATGCACAAGTTGCCCCTGCTTGCTCATCAGAACAGGTTGTCTCTCTGGTTCTGGCTCTTTTGCTGTGTGTCGGGGCAATGAGCATTTGTTTGGGCGCTCTGTGACTGCGCAGAAACTCCACCATCATTACTGTGCATGCACAGGGGTAATGGCTTCTTACAAGGCTGGAAAAAAGCTGAATTGCTTTTGACTTTCATAAAGTAGCAACTGGTATCCAGGAACCTGGATTTCCTTGCATAGGCAGAAGTTGTGCCATTGGCTGCTTGCTGCCTGTGCGTGCCCACTCCTCCTCTGTGGTCAGCAAACTTCAGTTGGTGGGAGGTTTTGTAGTGATCCAGGCTCTGGGAAGAGCAGCCTGGCATCCAGCCCTTTTAATGAAGAGAGGATCTGCTGAAGATCTGTTCCAGTGGTAGCTCAAACTTTTTTTTCCCTGCCCATGTTGACTACTAAAATGTGTCTTTTTTTGCCTGAACTATTTGTGCTTTTCTCTGAAGAAGAGAAGGGCAATTTAAAATTCTCCTTTCTGCTCCCTTCTTCTACCTTGCTCTTCCGGGAAAGGTGCCCTTAGCATTTTTCTCTGTGCTTATGTCATGAGAAATGTTACACATGTTGTCTTCTCCTCCCGACATCCGCCTAAAAGAGGAAGGCACGACTGCAGCCTCTGTAGCTTTTCTTCCCCAAGGGTACCACTTCTTTCCTCATCTTCCTGTGTCACTACATGGTCATTTGTACATCTGGCACTGTCCAAGTAGGACCACCCAGCCTTGCCATCATTGCCTTGCTGAGCTCAGTAAGAGCTCAGTATGACCTACGGTGTCACCCAGAGACCTATCCTACCTCTTTGCTCCATTAGGACTCATGTTTTCTGTCCTCACGCTCCTGTCCCCAAGGATGGTGCTGCTTCACAGTGACCTTACTGAGATGCCAAAATTGCCATATTTCACTCATCTTTTTATTCAGTGAGGTGACTGAATGCTGCCATACCTGCTTTCTTTTCATCATCTGTGACATGGCCAGTCTTTTCCTGAATGTTGGGATTTCAGGCATTGGGGGAGCGGTTGTGATTTTCCTTACTGGCTTATATGCATGTGCCACAGTAAGGGTTATCATTTGCTTAGTATTTTATTGCTTAAGTTAGTGAAGTGGGTGAGCATCTAAAGGATCACAGGCAGTTCAGCTATAGATGAAGACTCAGAGAGCCCCAGGTGCCTGATTGGCATTGTGCATGAGAGGAGCCAGCCTGATGGGGGCACTGCGCCTTCCAAGATGCTGCTCCATGGACTCCCCTTCATCAGGACAACATGTGGAGGCTTTCCTTCTCACTGGGTATCCAGGCCGCCTGGACTGCAAACCAAAATCAGTCCCACTGAAGTGATTAATGTGTCTGGAAGCTTCAGTACCCTTAATGTGTGCTGCACATCTGCAAAAAACTGGAATGCTTAGCCAAGGTGCATGGAAAGGGGAATTGGTAAATGGCTTCTGACTCCAAACCCCTTCTCCTTTCTGAGCCTTTAGTCATGGAGCAATAAACAGGAAAAGGAATGAAACCACCTTTTTGATGCTGTGCAGGTATGCTAGAGTTAGGCCCTATTAAAAGTTCAGTAAACTCTATTAACCTTTCTTACACTGCTGGGACTTGCATAACATCCCTTACAATAGTACAGAGGCTGTGTGGTGTGTGTGCTATTTTTCTCTTTTCTCTATAAAGCAAAAAAGACATGTTGTTTTTGCTTAACCAAGGGAGATAAGAGAACTTCCTCTTGTTCAATCCTGTGGCAACGCAATCCCAACCATATACTATCTGACTGAATTTAAACATGTGGAGACATCTGCCTTTGGCAATTTTTATTTTTATTAGTGAGAGAGAGTGAGAGTCACTGTTTCTCCTCTTTCAATATGAATCCTAGTAACCCCTAAGACGTCTGGCTGGATCCCTGCCTATGCAGGGTTACTTCAGTTCAGGGAATGCACACTGCTGCAGCTCGTGGCAGGCTGCATCCACTCACAGGCAGAGCGCCTTAAGTCTTTGCCCTACACATGCTGTCTAGCACAAATAAGAAGATGCTGAGAATCATGTGTTTAACAAAATCTCCTTTCCATGGCTCTTTGAAGAGCTTTAAAAAGATTTATTTTTTTTAAATCCCCAACAAGCTCACAGTCTTTTAAAAGTAGAAGGATTTGGGATTTTGCTTTTAAGTTTACCTGTACCCCCTCTAAAGAAAAACCTTTGGTGACAGAGCTGACACAGCAGAATAGTGTTTATTGTCCACTATTATGCATCTGGTAAAGCAGATATGACAAGTCCTCCTTTCTTTAGACCTTAAATCTTTCGTTTTTTTCTTAGTGGATATTAGCAGGCTGGTTAAATAGAATTCCTGCCCAGATGCAGTCCTCTGCAATTTATGTAATAGTCATTTCTACAGCTTTCTATAGTAACTGGTTACATACCTGCACGGTGCCTGTGCACTGCAGCATTTGTGACAGTTTGCAGGCATCAGTGTTTATTGAGAGATTTAAAATAAAATTAATAATCCTTTCCATCCTCCCAGCTTTTGTAATTTCTTAGGCGCTCTGGTTTTGGTTTGAATTTTTGCTTATTTTGGCTTATTTTTTAAATAGCATATGGCCATTTAAGATTAAGCTGCAGCTGTTCAGTGTTTGGGGATTTATTTGATGCCCTGTGAGAAAGAGACAGCCTAGGACTTCTGTTGCTTAACAGGGCCTTGCTGAGAAGAAGACTCTGACACTTCCTGTTACTGTCCTGTGCTTCTAAACTACCACTTGTCATCCTCCAGATTTTTCCTCTGCCACCACCTCTGTAATTAATCCTCCACAAACCAGTGCTTGCAATTTGTAATCAAAATTATAGCTAGGAGCTATTTGACTAAATGGGGGGGG
>VWZT01001059.1:2103995-2125533 GCA_013397055.1 Pachycephala philippinensis
AGGAGGGGGGAGGGGAGGAGGAAGAGGGGCTACTACAAAAATCAGAGGAATGATCCAAATAGCAAACACTAAATGCTGAAGTAATGAATAATGCATTAATGCTGTCCTTAAGTTGGAAGTAGGAGCTCTGTACACTACATAATTATCACTTATGTAACGTGTATGCTTTCCTGCACTGTAAAATGTCTACATGACGAACTAAAAAGTGAGGTGGTCTAAGTGAAGTAGGCTATGGCTGGGAACTGTAGCCACTCTGGGTCTGTCCCACCTCCATCTCTGACACGATGCTGGATGAGTGCCGTCATTTCTCTGTTGCTTCAGGCACATTCTGATTGCTGAAGAAGCAGCACGTGTTCCTGAGATCTCCCGCTAGCTGCTTGTTACTCTTCCTCAGCACCCGGAGCTGATCCAGGTTAATCTGGGAGCTTCTTGTCTGCCAAGTAAATTGGCTTCACTTAAACAGCTGCTGAATACAGCTCGCTGAGCAGGAGTGGTGACTGCTCCGACCACGTTGTCTGCAGTTGCAAGAGACAGCCAGACTACGCCCTGGCTGTTTGGGACATCACCACTTGCTGCCTGTGTAAAGCATGTGGAAGTCCACAGGGAATGGTGTATGAAGACATTAGCTTTAAATTACACAGGCAGGAGAGCTGCTGTGTAGTGGGAACATGGCATGGGGAGAGGTTCCCTGGGTGGTCACCTCTGGCATTTGGTCAGTCCTGCTGCCTGTTGAGGGAGACAGAGCCCTGCCATATGGCCACCCCAGGAGGCTGGATGTGGCCAGCGTGGTCATGGTGCTGGCACTGGGAGCAGGGTGCCTGGGCAGTGCTGTTGTGTTTCAGCATGATGCTGCTGTGCCTGGCCTTGTTCAGCTGTGCTGCACTATTCCTTATCAAATCCGAGCACTTGGAGACTGACACTAGTGCTCATAACACTCATTTGTTTGCTTTGTTTTGTTTTTTTTTTAAATACTCTGACAAACGCAGTGGTTCTGTTTGCCATAAAGTCATGACTCGTGCCCTTGAAATTGCAGGAATTGCTCTAGAAATGACACGGGGTCCTGGCTTTGTTGCTGTTCTGCCCATTCACCTGGAGTTTCAGGAGGCTCCACTTTGATGTTATTCTTCTTGAGCTTCCACAGCACATTGCTTTTGCTTAGGACCGAGGAAAGACTGTGAGCTGTCATGCTCCTGTGCACGATCCTCAGCTGCAGGGAAGCATTTCCTAGGCAGGCTGCTGTACACAGTGTTTCTGCAGACATTGACCAAAAGATCTGCTTTTGTAACAGTGCCAATTATTGCAGGTGATATGAGCTTCTGTTTGTGTACCCATATAACACTCTTGGTTTGAAACTTGCTATTCCACATGTAAGTATTCCACAAATTAAAACTCTCAGTGATAACTTCCATGACAGAAACTTAAGATTTTTCCTCTTCTGTAGGAGAAAAAGATCACTTTAATGAGGCTTCTTAACTGATGAAGTTTGTCCTGATCTCAAAGTCACAAGATACTAGAACAAAGAGGCTGCTGTGATAAGTGAATGTAAAGTAACTCAACTGTGCTATTTTCTAAGCGCATTATAGAACAAGGGGAAAAACCTTCTGCTGTGCTTTCTTCAAGGAAACTTTTAACATGGCACATTAATAAGCCCATGCCAGAAAATGCCACACAGTTTAGGATCTAGGCAGAAGCTCAAATAAAGGATTAGTTGCCCTCCACCTACCTCATTCCTGAGGTGTGACTGATTTGACTGTGGTCTCGTCATTGGTGAGACATCCCTTATGTGTATCTTTTTGGTCAAATATTTCACAACAGTGTGTCATCTGCTGTGGAGGGCAGCTTCAGTCTTGACAGCAGGCTGCAGCCCAGAAAGCCTGGGAACCACCAGACGAGATGCTTGTATGGACAGTGGTGGCATTCCATTACGTGAGATGAGAGCAGCAGGGAAAGCGGAGAAGCCCTTTGCCTTCTTTACTAGGTGTCTCACGTTCTTTAAAGAATCTGGCACAAGCTGGTGTTGGGGCAGGGGAAAGAAAACATTACTTGACCCCTGTATCTACTCAGATAAGCCTCTTCCTTTGTCAACAAAGACCGTTGTGGCAGTACATATTTGCCACACAGGATAATTATCCTTTATGATGAGTAATAAGTTATTATACTCTGTAACAGTGTGTAATTTGAGGGAGTGGCCACTGTGGCAGATGGTAGCCCTTGAATCCAGAAGATCCTGAGGAAACTCAGCTGTGTCAACGAAGCCCTGTGAAGCTCAAATGGAAGCCTGTAGCACACCACTGCAGGTAAAATAGCTCCCTGCTTTAGTACAAGCAGGCAGTTGATTGGTTTGGGATCTTCAGAACAGACTTTAAAAGTAGCTTCCTCACACAGAAGCTGGTGCAGCACTGGAAGATGTTATCCCAAGGTCATAGTGTTGTAGTGTTTTAGAGGTTTTGAAAACTCAGCTGGGTGAAGCTACAGCTGACCTCATGATAGCCCCGTGTTGCATACTGCTGCATCAAATTTGGTCTCTTTTGATCAATGTTCCTGTGTTTGTGTTTCTGCAGTACTGCTAGAAACAGGCACACAGGATTTGGTTGGTAGAGGATTCTTCTCTTTGCCACACACGGTCTCAAGGAATTTTCCGGGATGCAGTAGAAAAAGTGAATGGTAGCAGCTTGTGGAAATAGTCCATAGTCTGCTCGGCTGCATGTTTATGTTGCTTATACTTCCTTTTTGAGTGGTCTGTCCCTTTTGCTTGGTATATCTCTGCCAGCAAACTGAGCAGAGGCTGGTTTGAGGACAGCTGTTGGCTGGGAGAGTGTCGACTCAGCCAGTTTTTCTGACTTTGAGAACTGAGGCTGGATTACATTTGCTCCCGGATTAGAGTTACAGCTATGTGATGCATCTCCTGGAGGTTTAAATCAAAACCTTTCCGTGTTACTCCGATACTCAGAGCAAAGGCTATATGTGGTTGTGGCTTTTGGCTAACCGGAGGCTTAAGCTTCACGTAACCCTCATCACACTTCAAAGTCATTGTTAAAGTACGAAACAACTGGACTGACAGAAAGACCATCTGGTCTGTTATTTGGGTTAAAGTTATATAAATGGCACTTCAAATGCCCCATAAGCTAAATTCCCTTTTCTAATGCAGTATCATGTGATGTTGTAGATGAAGCTGATAGGATACTTTTGTAATTAGCTCTCAGAAAAAAGGCTTTTAACTTCTTACCCTTATTTGACAGGTAATTTTCTTATCTAAATTGTGCTTTCTGTGGGCTCTTGCAGATGCAACCTCAGAATTGGCTGACTGTTGTTTTCTGACTACAATATACTTTGCATTTCTGGCAACCTGAGAGTGTTGCATCAGTGTAAACAAAATTCTTTATGGCTTGACATCAACACCACTTGTAAACAGGGGTGAAGACTGCGAGAAGGCTGAGTTGTCTTCTGTGGCTTTTCTGACATTTAAAGAGTTGGGAGCATGCAAGACAGAGGAGTGTCATCTTCACTGATATGCAAAACGTGTGTTTTCTGCCTTTGCTCCCTCTGGCCTGCTTCTTTTCACAGTTTTCGATTTCTTCACTGCATGTTTTGGATTGTGCAACTGACCTCAGTTTTAGGAGGATGGATGTTCAGATTCATTCAAAACTTGGGTTGTTCTGTTTTCAGTAACCTTCAAGTGGGCTAGCTGAGTGACAGTTTTGAGGAATTCTCATCTATTGTGACCTTCCCTTCACCATATGGGATAGATGCCGTAAAGAGAGCAACCCAGTTGTTGGCAGTGGGTCCTGATGCCATTCCTGTGTGTGGAGCAGCAGATGACTGTGCTGATGACACCCCACTCTGTTGACATGCAGACTCAATAGTGTTAGGCTGGGCCTGCGCTGGAGACTTTTGTTGGAGTAGTAATGCATCAGTGTTACCTTGTTAAACCCACACTTTCCCCCCTCTCATGGCAACAAGGTCTCAGTCACCTTGATAAAGTCTTTGGATGCCTGCCCTTTGCCCTTGCAGAGCAGTGGTGTCAAGGTCTTGTCACCAGCTTTCCAAGCTCCACTCTAGGAATACGAGTGGGCCGGCTTTTGGCCACAGAGTGGGAAGTCCTTAAAACGTACGGGCTGTCTGCTAATACAAGTTTCTGCCTTGTTTTCTACCTGTTATAATGATGCACTTCATTTTAGCCTTTTTGTCTAAATGTCCTTGAATTTGTAAGACAACATAAGCTGCTTGTGAAAGAGCCATGGAGAAAAGTGCACTTGACCAAAGCACTGCTCTTGGTTTCTGTAGTGCTCCTTTTCCCTCATCACAGTGCCTCTCCTCAGTAATTTCATAGTGTCTCTCGGAGCATTTCTTGTGCACATTCTTCTATTTTAATACCCAGTGTTTAGCGTCCTCCATCACTTAAACAATTCCCATTTGGCACAAAGTCTTCTGCAAAAGATGCTCATATGAAATGCACAATGGCTGTGGCGCCCCGCCAGCCTCTTCAAAGCAGGAGCCAGCTCTTGAGGGTCAATCTCTTTCTTAAGAGTGTGTGGTAAAAAACTTCAGAGTTCTACATCCAGATTCAGCCAGGAAGCTTCAATGCTCTTTGCACAACACCAGGCTGAATCTTGGTGGCACTTGGATTCCCCAGCTGATCGTGGTTGTACTACCATAAAACTGCAGCATTGCTCTTGAGCAAGTATTTTACAAAACAAACTGACTTTTGCTGTATTCCCTTGTAATTATTTCAACTGTGTAAACTCATTTCTCTGAGACGAGGCTGTGCATTTATGGCAAAGTAATACTGCCTTAAGTTTCTGAGGCTGAATAAGGGGCCATGATGAGCTTTCACGTAAGAAGTTGATAGCATATGGTTTACATTCCTAATGGAGAAAGGGAAGCAGGCTATTTCAAATCACATTTTATTTTGCAGGGACACAGGTATATTTTTAAAGCGGCGTTCCTTTTAACCACTTTGCCTCCCAAGGCCCCATAATTTTCCTGGTAGCATTGTAATTCATGGCAGAATGGTAGTATGATGGTGTGCCCTTTCCCAAGCACATCCATTTAATTTAACTAGCGACTACTCAGTTTTTCCACTGCTGCAGTAGGGCAGGATTGAGTGGGAGAAGGCGCTGTTTCTGGAACTAAGACTCTACCCCAGCAGGGAATGATTCAGAAGATCCAGAAAAAGAGCCAAATGCCAGAGACTGCGTACACTATAATATAATGCCTGTATTTGGAAGCTCTAAGTCACCTTTGGTTTTTATGACCTTCTAAATTTTTGTTTTCAGTCTTGGTCTCCTCCCTCATTAGACAGATTTGAATAATTCAGTGCAAGTTAAATGTTGTTCATGCCCAGTTTTAATGACTCAGAAGAAATCAATGTTGCCACAAACAACAGTCTCTGTGAGTCTTTCTCTTCCTGTGGAGTTATAAAGGAACAGGCATCTTTTGAAAAATTAAAAAATAAAATCCTATGACTGTGGACGTTATACAGAGGGTTTTAACCAACCTGAAAACCACTGAGCGTAAGGTGAACTGGTTTGAATGAAGACATTATTGCTCTTAGCTAAATATAGTAAGAAATTAAATATTGAGGAAGAAAAATGCATTTTCTCATTATGTGAATTAAACTCAAAGCCAGCTTCCCCCCCGCTTTTTTTTAATGCAGGCAACTCATTTTGGTTTGCCGTCTGTCAGAAGTGAGTTGCAACAACTGGTGTAATTTTTTTGTGCATAAATATAACACACATATACACACACGCTCCACTCGCAGTAGTACTCTCTTCTGTTGCCTGAATTATCATGTAGTGAAGTGTTTGTCACAGGAGCACTCATTGAAGATGGAGGTGGAAGTGGTGACAGAGAAGCCTGCGGGACTGTCACCCTCAGTTTTGAATGATTTCGGGAGTTTGGCTGCATTGCCCCTGCACGTACCTGGTCCCTGTTAGTATTTATGTATGGACAAGATTGCTGTGTTTAGTATAATTTCATATTGGTGTTTGATTTACTTCTTCTTTATTCATTAGGCTACTACTCTGGAGTCAATATGTTACTGGCAGTCCCAGGCTTTTTGTGGTTTCATCTCATGCGTTTGGGAATTTGGGACATATTTTCAGCTGCCTAGTCTATTTTAAACTCTCTTTTAAAATTAAAAAAAATTAAAAATCAACAAATAATGGGTTAGAACAGATTGATCCTTTTGAGCTATTTGCCTAATTAACCTTTGCCTCCCAGGAATCAGCTTTGATTCTGTTCAATCAAGTGCAATGTATCCCAGCCTTTAATAACCAGCATTTCTTCTGAGGACCTTGGAAGTCTTCCCTGACTTTTACTTTTCTAACTGCTGCCACTCTCTTGGCATTGCACCAGTTTGCAGAGACAGAATTGGAGAAGGACAGGAAAGAATAATAGGAGGGTATCAAAAGAAAAGGCCATAGGATGGCCTCTAACTTAGTCAAGTGCTTCTAAAAAGTACAGTAAGCACGGTGCTTGAGTCTTCAGTACTCTGTACCTTAAATGCAGATTTATGAACCTGATAATGAAAGAAAGGACAGTATTTATGTGTGCATTGCATGCATCCAAAGGATGACCCTTGTGTGACTTCTAGTGTAAAAGTTTGAAGGAATCTTCAGAGAAACTTTCTGCAAGTAGAAATGATGTCCTGTCTCCTTCCCCTGTACCTGAAAAAAGGAAAGACTTAGGCCCAAGATCTGATCCTCTGTGTGGAGAAGGAGGTAAATAGGATGCTTCCCTGTTGCTCCTAACCCCCTCTCTATGATAGAACCCCCCAGAATTTGCACAAGTGTCCTGAAAAAGCATCACTGCCTCACAACTTGGGAGAAACGTTTTCTGGGTAGATGGATAAGTGTGATGTTTCCTTAGCATCACAGAGATTCTGTGAGTTTTGAGCAGCTCCCCTCTTAACTTTGCTGACTGTGACCTGCTCTGCTTACTGATGTAGTGGAAGTCTGTATGCACAGTAGCATGGATTTCATCCATTTGGAAATAGCTTGGGTTGGGTGTCTCCAAGGAGGTGGTCAAGAAGGCTTCCAGGTCTCATTATATGTGGGCATTCACATGTTTTCTGCAGTTGGTTGTGGTTTGGGTCATTATAAGCATGTTTTATTCCCTTCCAGAATTCTAGGAAGAAGTTTGCTGTTCTTGCAACCTTTTTGGTTTTTCTCTCGTGCATTGGGAATACACAATGCCCAGAGTTTGTGAATCATCGTTCTGTTCCTGCAATGATACAGCTGCGCTGAAACCACAGCATCAGCTGAACACAAATCAGATCCTCAGTGCAAAGTTCATAGGTCCTGCAAAATGATAGCTTTGCTACAAGTTTAGGACAGAGGACAGCAAGTAGAGAGCATCTCTGAACCCAGGGAACCACTGAAATAGGAAAGGAAAGAAATGAACTATTTCAATTGCCTCCTGCCTTGTAATGCTGCTGTTCTCCCCCTTCATTTCTCAGTAGTAACCATACATAATTAATGTTTTCCTTCTTCTAGTTCCATTACAGTTTCCCTTTTCCCCATGACAAATACTTCAATCACTCACATAATGTAATAGGATCCATGAATGCAAACATCAGGATGGGAGTGTTTGTGTGGCCTGCACTACATTGCCAATTTGCTTGATGGATTTCAGCTTCTCTGCTCCTTCCATTTACTCCTGGTTCCCTTTCCAGCTGCGGTGCCTTGATCTGCTTTTTGGTTTCAGACCATGTTGCGGGCAAATCAGCAATGACTAGACATTGAAGAATGTCTGCTTTCATCCCAATGCAAAAAAAGTAGCCCTAAATAAATTCACCTATATATAGTTGTGTATATGTATGAATGTTTCAAAAATTATAAATAACACATATATGATGTTTTATGTGTATCTATAGTATAGATAGATATAAATACCTTTAATATGTAGGAAATGCAGCTCCCTGGTTTTATCATAATTTCTTCTTACTGTAGATACATTTTTTCCTGAGAATCTTCCAACATATTTTGTTGTGTCATTAGCTGGCAGTTAGTCCCAAAGCAATATGGCATGGTATTCCCATCCAAGCCCATCAGCTTACTGCATGAGCTCTCTGGTGGCTTCCAGCAGCTGTTAAGATGTGGCAAGTGGACACAGTTTTTCCTTCCATTTAGGGAGTGATTGAGAAGATGCAGATGCTTTTATTGGAAAAGGAGAAACTGTGCGGTTTTTTTCCTCATCCAGCTTCATAGGGGTAGACAGAGGAGGTGTACGAGGCTGAAAGTCATTGAGCATGCTTTTCTTTCCTCCTCCTGCTTTTGTTTTTATGGGGATGTGAGTGAACTGGGTAGTGGGGGGGAAAGACAACTCTGTAAATGGGATATGCCAGCAAAAATAAGATTTTTTTTTTACAGTGCATGCATTGATGAATGTCTTAAAGGTTGCTCCTTCACTGTAAAGGCAGCCCACTTAAGTGACTCATTGCCCTGGTCAGTGTGGGCAGCCCCAAAAAAGGAGTGGCACAGATCCCTTTGCAGCCCCAGGGTGCTCAGACTTGCTCCCCCATCACCTCACTGTGTTAAATATAGTCTGCCATGCTGTTGGTGGGAGCCTGCTGTTCTTTCACCTATTCTTTTGCAAGGTAATCACCACAGGGGCAGGCAGAGTCAGGAAAAGAAGCCTTGGGTCCCTTTAGGCATTAGCAGCAAGGGACAACTGCAGCAGCAGCTCTGTATTTAAAAGAAACAGCCAAACAACAAACCCCCCCCCCCTACACACCACACACCACCCCCACCACCTCCCCCCACGTTTGTTTAAGCTGCAAGATCTGTGTTTTTCCATGTTTGTCACTTTTGGGCTCTTATCTTTCCCTGCTCTCCATGTATTTCCCAAAGCAGCATGTGCTTGATGCCTAAGCATCTGGCTATACTTAAAACAATTAGAAAAGAGTTAATCACAGCCCTTAACCTCAGGCTGTCGACTGCTGAGGCAGTGGGGACCACCACAGCCCTCACAGGGAACACATACACGCATGGGTAGCCTCCCTATCCTTATTGTTACTCACCCTGTCATCTGGCAAATGCCAAAGGAAAAAGAGGGGCTGCAGTGTGAATGGTGATGAGTGTGCCCTTTCAGCAGCAGAGCTGGAGACCAAGGTGAGGGATAGGGACAGCAGGCAGCTGATGGGGAGTGCTTACTCCCAGGTACCAGGCACCATTAGCACAGCTCAGCTGTGTTTTTTTTTTTCCCTTTTTTAGTCCAATTCTCATGTTTCATGCCCATCTCTTAGAGCAGAACAGATTTATGAGTAAGGCCGGTTTGGATAGATTTGCAAATACAATTCTGGCGTACAAATTTGGTAGCCCAAGTGGTTTTGTCCTGTTCTTTTTGTTAACTAAGTCACACATGCCTCTGTCATTAAGCTCTTCAGTTACATGCATTCATGCTCTACTCTTAGATATGTAAGTGATCCATAAAACTTCACCATGGGCCATAATATGTTTGTGGGATCTCATCTCAAGAACAAAGAGGAAGAGTTTGTGGACTAAACGGGAGGGAAAAAGGAATTATTTAATGTTGCTTGAAATGATGGTTTGGGATTGAGTGGTTTTTGCATGGGCTGTTTATAATAATGTCTGTGAGTCTAGCTGAAGCAAGATTTGGTATAGCTGTATGCTGAAGAAGGAGATAGAAAAGCAAGAGGAGTCAAATGGCATTTCTCAATGTTGTTAACTGTAGGCTTAGGCACTGGCTGATAGAAAGCATGAGGCTTTTGGAAAAACTCAGGCCTCGAGCAAAGGTATGTAATTGAGCTTTCGTAGGACACTGTCGTGAGGCCAAGTGTTGGCTTAAACACTTCACTGAGTCTCTGATTGCTGAACTTAATGCTTTATGTTTTCCTCACTTTCTCTTCTTTCCATTTTTCCCAAAATTACCAGGTTCTGCACTGAATGGAAGCCTCAGCTCCACGTTGTGCTCAGCTCAGCAGACATAGGTCACTGTGCTCATCAGTGCTCTGCTCTGGGGACCTTCTCTCTTGCTAGTGGCAGCCAGATGACCTGTGTCCATAATGGCTGCAGTTCTAGTTCTGTGTAGGGGTGGTCCAGAAACTGACCGTAATTCTAAAAACCTTTCTACCCCTAAAGCACTTTTCAAGCTAGTTTTGGAGGAAGCAGCTTCTCTTCCTCAGGTAAAGACCTCAGGTGGCATTCTGCATGGGTGAATCTGGGATCTGCCTTGTGCAGTAGCCTTAGTCTGTCCTATCTGCCTTGCTGCAGAGCCATAAGTTCACTGGTTTGCAGGCAGATGACCCTCTAGTGGTTCTTAGGAAAACCCCAACATTCCCCACTGCAAGAGCAGATGGGATTTTGTGGGCAATGTGAATTCAAGCTGGGAAGTGAAGCTCAGCGCAAATTAACCGCAGTAACGATGGCTCACGGTGAACAGGAATGCACCAGCCAGCAAGGGATCTATCTGCAAGTTTGCAGCGTTGCAAAAGACTGTCAAAAAGACTTAAATTACTCCTGGGTATGTGGGATTAGAAAGAGAAACCCAATGCTACTTGTTTTTAAGTAGGAAGACTTTGAGGAAAGGATTGCAATGATACCCTGAGGTGTAGAAATGTGCTGTAGCTATAGGCGTTTGCTCAGCACTGTGACTAATCTTCTGGAAACCAAAAGGAATTCCCTTAGAGGAGAATGCTGTGCGTCACCCATGGCCAAAAAAAGAGGGAGTCGTGTTTCCTTGACAGCACATCATGTTTGCATATTTTCATTGCTGGAGTAGAGTCCTTCATTCTGATCACTGCATGTTTTCAAGTATTTTGAGTGTGCCTGGGGTGCCAGGATATTAATTTCAATAGCTTTGTTTAAATAGATCATGTAAGTAATTCAGTCAGTGAGTATTTTTAATGGAGTTTCAGATTCAAGCAGAGCCATTTTCAGTGTAGTTACTCATATTACAGCTTTCCTAACCAGTATATTTTAAAGCTGGTAGGTTAGAGCAGGCTCTCCAGGAGCCATAAGGTTTCTTTGGGAAATATTATTTTTCTACGACTTTATTTATAAGTTAGTGTTTGCACAGCACAGGTGAGGATGAAAGAAATAATGCCAAGGATACATATAGACAGAGTACTTAAGTGTTGTACTGGAGATTGCAAGAGCTTGGGCGCTTCAGCATTGGCTTTTGGTAACTCTATTTGCATTTCATTTGAGATTTTTTTTATTGGAGACTTCCTTCCCTGCCCCCCCCCGCCATTACTGACTGTGTTCCCATCTACTCTGAAATCCTTGGTGAACACAACAGCTTCAAACAGCAAATGAAGTTATGAGCTGCTCTCAGTGGTTGTAAGATTGCTGATGTAGTGCCTAAATAAACAGCCTGATTTCTTTTTGAAGCATCAAATGCCCAAAGCAGCAGCCTTGAAAGAAGCTGCATTTCCAAGCTGACATTGCATCAGGTAGCACACACTAATGTTGCTTGGAACTGCTGGAAGAAATGGCAGTAAATAACTGGTTATTAAGAACAATTTTCCAGGTAGTGGACTGTAATCCAGTGGACAGAGACAGCATCTGTGATGGTGCTTTAAGGAAAGAAGGATCTTGCAGCCAGTTGTAAAAAGGCTGATACTTGCATTTGCAGATTCCTTTTGACCAAGAAAAAATACCTGAGGTATTTTCAGGTGTCACCTGAGGAGAAAAGAGTAAAGTACTGGGCAAACATTGATATCTCAATTTGTAACAGCAGAGGAAGTCTTTTTCTCACCAGGAATCAAATCAATGTTGCTGCAAATCATGTAGCACCTTTGAATAGAGATTTGATTCTGACCCTCCATATGCAGTATCTCTGCAAGATGTAAACCCTTTGTATGGATTCTTCACTTCTGAAGAAGGGTACAGCATCTCCACAATCTAATGAAATTAAAAATAATGAAATATAATGAAAGTAAAAAGATTCCTGCTTCCTGTTTTGTTACTTGCTTCTGTGTAACTGTATTCTTTGTTTTAAATAAATACACACCAGTTGAAAAAGTTCTTGTGGGGCTTTACAGGTGTCAGTGGGAAGGAAGATAGGTTTTTACAGTGAGATGATCTCTAGTGAAAGTTTCTAGTGAAAGACTTGCTTTTGGGGCAGTCTGCATCTTCTGCAGCTGTTGAGTGTCAGATAACTCACAAATAACGTTCTAGAAATAAATCAGTCAATTGTTAGAAGCATCTGCAGCCTTGATTGATCTGATTAAGTAATCAAAAAGTCTCTAGCTTCAAAAAGAAAAAGACAGAAGTAATCTGCATACCTCCAACCCATGTACACACAGACCTGAAGCGACCTTTGCAGCAGCCCAGCTGGCTGTGAGCAGCCTGAGGGCATCCATGTGTGTGTTAGCCTACCTCCCTCTCACCCATCCGGTGTTTTTCTCAAGTGCATTGCAGCAGAGGTGAGTCATCCAAAACAAAGAGGTGACTCCTGAATTCAGAGACAGGTCTTGACTGTGGCTGCATTGATACTGCCTGGGTTATTGGACGTTCTTCTCCAAGGTGCATCAGCTGAGGCTCCTTCTGAGTTGGACACAGTACTTCAGTGTTTTTTAAATGGAGGTGCCTTCTTTGCTCGCTGCGCATCCCATCTTTATTTTGCATGCTGGCTGAATTACAAGGAAAACAGTGCTTAAAAATACCGTGTATTGGCTTTGTACTTTCCCTAGGTGCCTTCCAGTTCAGCTGAATGCTTGTGTGCAGCCTAGTGTGTTTACCAAACACTAACACCAAATCACATGTCCCCTGCTACCACAGTGGTTGGGCTTTAACGGAATACCTTTTTCATTTTCCTGATTATCCCATGGTTTTCTGAACCATCTCCACCCTCTCTGTCTTAGTAGTAATAGTCTCTACAGACTAGAAATGTATTGTCTGTGTCTATTTTATAATTCATTGGAAATAGGCTTTTTATGATGCCTTGAAGACCCTGAAAGCTAGAAGTCCATAAAAGTGAAAGCACATTGGTGTTTGGGGATTAGGCTGTGAATACCTGCAGTGGAAAGCTGTAGAAGGACAGGACTAAAACTGTGCTTTGCCAGCTGCTGTTGCAGGATGGATGTACATAATTAGCATATAAGGTGCCAGTGGATGTTCAAGAGTTATGCAATATTGCTCTGAGGTTCTGAAAGGCTAATAAAACTTTTTGTATTATATCTTTTGGCAGACTTCTATGTGGACTATTCACACCTTCTTGAATATGAGCTTTTAACTATACTGGCTTTTTACTGTGTCTGTGTGCAGGGTGGTGAGAGTAATTTAAACAATATTTATATGCATCATTTGATTCTTCTACTGCCATGCAAATGTTTTTGTATCCCTGGGTAAAGGAAATTATCCTCTGGAGCCCAATGATAATATACTAAGTGACTGGGCTTAAGACTGGGTAAGGGAAGTGAGCATGTGGAGTTGCAATACAGGTGTAGAATCCTGCTTGAGTTAACTCTCATAACCTTGGTGAAGTGAATGAAATTCAGTGTGCAGGATTTAGCCCCCAGAGGTAAACTTAGAAAAGATTCAGTAGGTGAACAAATTTGGGACTGATTGGCAAAGGGCATTACAAGGATAATAATTGTGGATTATCTTTCTACCCTGCTTTTAAAGAGTGGTGCACATTTCCCTCATCTCTCCCTCAAATTTCTTGAGCTGTGTTGTCTTAATTACTGCACCTCTTATATAATATTGTAAATCCAGGGGAATGGCTGTTTTGGGACTCATAGAAACCTGTTGACACTGAGGAACAAAGCTGACTACAACTGAGAGAAATGACCAGGCTATTCTTCTGTGTTTGTCATTCAGAAGATCCTTTGGTGTTAACTTGGGATATTACAAAAGTAATGATTAATGCAGTTTCTCTGTAAGGCGAATTCAGATATGCTTGTAATTTGGAAACCAAAAAATCTGCTTGTGAGGGCTAATTCAAAGCAAACAAAGTGACACTGTCTTTCTTGATTTGGTTTGTTTTATCCTGAGCATTTCTTGTATTTCTTTTGTCAAGAGAGAAGATAAAAAGAGAGTTTCAGTTCTGCTGTTACTTCGATTTTGGTAATGCTTGCAGTGGAGTGATTAATTCTCTTTTTCTTTCTGTCTTTTCTTACAGTATCAAGCTTTTGGCTGTGCAGGAGCTGGCTGACAGAGAAGCACTGGAAAAGGTATTTAAAAATATATCTAATGCAACTATTGTAACACATTTAAGCTCTTAAAGCCCTCTGTATTAGTTGTGCTTCCTAACTTCATGGAAAATCATGCAACATAAAATAGGACATCTTCCTAGCTACATAGTGCATGAAGGCAGAGGGTCAATGTTTTGTCTAAGCTGACCATGTGCTTTTGGTGTTTTCTGATTTTACAGCAAGCTTGGGGTAAGCAATGCTTGATAATCAGCAGTAAATAATAAAATCCAGTGTTGCTCTTCAACCAAGGGTATTGCAAGCACAGCAGGGTTAGGTCAGATATATGGAAGAAATTCTTTACTGTAAGGGTGAGAAGGCACTTGAACAGGTTCCTCAGGGCTGTAGATGCCTCATCCCTGGAAGTGTTCTAGGCCAGGTTGGATGGGGCTCTGAGCCACCTGGTCTAGTGGAAGGTGTCCCTGCCCATGGCAGAGGGTTGGAACTGGATGATCTTTTAAGGCCCCTTCCAACCCAAACCATTCTCTGATGTCCTTCTTCTGAATAAACATCCAAATATTCTATTTCTTTCTGCTTGATGATTCTTCTGGCCTGGCATGTAGGACTGGATTCCCAGTGCCCCTACTGGGACCAGTGGCTTCCCTTCACCTCCTA
The DNA here is from genome assembly GCA_013397055.1 of Pachycephala philippinensis. Lineage (NCBI taxonomy): Eukaryota > Metazoa > Chordata > Aves > Passeriformes > Pachycephala > Pachycephala philippinensis. The sequence goes on from VWZT01001059.1 coordinate 2,118,769, forward strand.
CACTAACTCCTTCACCTACAAGAGCAAGGAGCCAGTGGTGAGGCAGCATGAGAGACTTGTTAGGATGCAAAGAAAACAACTGGATTCTGAGCCCTGTTGAAAAAACTGCTGTCTTAGGGCAGGCACTGAGCTGGTGCCGACCCAAGCAGCCCCTCTGTAGCTACGAATGGTGTGGCAAGGCTCAGGGAGGAAGGAGCAAACCTTCTCCTACCTTGAACTCATGAAGGAGAAGGCCCTGCAGCACTGTGTTCAGGCTGCATCTGGATACTCTAGAAATAGTGAGTAAAATGAAATACAGCAGCAGCGGGTGCTTCACCCTTGCGCTTTGCCACTGACTGGAGATGCATTTCACAGAGGTACACCCCAGTAAATTCACACAGGGCATCTCTTCACTGGCTTTTGTGAACTCTGATTTCTCTGTTGATGAGGTAGATATTGATTAAAGGCAGTAACAAAGGACTACACAGGTGACATTGTCGTTTTTCACAAGTGAACAAGACATGGCTCTCAACCACTCATTGTGCAAAACAGGTTAATATCAGCAAATTTTCATCATTAGCAGCAGTTGGATTCTCTGGCACCTCACACCCTGTACACTTCCCACCTTTCCAATGGACCTGTACCTCCCTTTGGCCCAATGCCTCCAAAAACATGGTCTGGCAAGGTTCAGTAACCTCAGCCTGGTGGGAGTGGCTGTTTGAGGCATTGTCTGGAGCACTGCAGGAAGCTCTTCAGAAAGGCTCAGCCTCAGAAAAATGATCTTTCTAAATTGAGCTCTCTGAATATTTGATATCTGCTTTCATACAATGCCAGGCTTAAAGAATTTAAAAGGCCAGTTTAGCCCTATGGAAAATAACAGGCTTGAATTATGTAAGTTCAAAGAAATTTGCTGTCTTTATTTTTTAAGTACAGGAGGGGAAGGAAACCCACAGACTTCCCTTGTCCAGCCTGCTTGCAGAGTCAGGTTTTGAGAACACCGTGCTAAATTTTGTATTCTTCAGTCATTATTTATCAGTGTCATACTGTGTGAATACAGAATATTAAATGATAATATTTTAATATTTATTCTAAGACCGGTTTTTCTGGTTTTTGAGGGGAAGTTTTCTTTAAAGTATCTATAGACATAATAACCTAAAACTGTTCTTCCTATAGGACACTTTCCAGTCTTGCATAGATGGTTTTGAACTTTGGAAACTTTCTTGTTTCTAAAATTCAATCCCCAGCTTTGAAAGTGTTCTTAGATATTCTTGACATTTTTATGGAATCCCAAAGTAAGCAGAAGAGCTCTGCTGAACCAGCAGTGCCCCCTGAACAGACTTAGGGGCTGCAGATTAGCTCTGTGAAATCAAACCACATTGAAGACAAGTGCATGTGTAGCGAGTCTCTTGAGAACCAGGGCCTCGAGACAGTGTCATAAAATTATTCTGGCCATAAATAACACAGGTGGACTGTGAGGTGAGGCACATGAAGCCAGTGGACTGTTGGAGCAGGCTGGGAGAACTTGCTTGAGCTGTTGGGGTCTTGCTTTCTGCAAAAGGATTTTGTGCCATTCTATCTCAGATTTTTAGGTGTCTTTAAATGGTTCTCCCACCTTGGCTATTGAAAATAAACTGAGCACGCTGTGAGAAGCTTTGTGTCATGCAAAGACTCTCTTTGTTTAATTTCCTAAACCCCATTGTTTTGGCAAATTGGGCCAAGATGGCCCTTTAAGCCGAAGATCTACCACACGTGGCGGTGTTTATGCCTGGGGTTGCCAAGACAGAAGGGATGATTGGCAGGGTTTAATCACCACCCATTCTGGATCAGGACAAGCTTGACTGACCCTCGGATGCTGCTCATGAGCTGGTTTGTTTTTCTGGGATGCCACGGGCTCCTGTAAGCACCACAGATGGGTGTGCTGCTTGTGGAGCTGAGCCCCAGCACCATGCTTGCTGTTGTTAGGAGGAACGGGAAAGTAATAATTTATCTCAGTGAACCAGGTCACATGAGAAGAACAAGAGCCTTTACCTGGAGAAAATTCTGGGTCAGAGATGGGCTTGTTTGTGTTTGTTTTGGCCGTAGCCCATCAGACCTATTCCAGCACAGGCTCCACGTGAGCGGTCTTACAGGCAGCTGAAAACCAAGCCCATGCTTACCTGTATTTTGTCCTACCTTGAGCCTTCAAATCGATGTGTTTGCTTTCCCCTGCCCCCTTGCTGAGCTTGCCCTGCTGCTGTGGGATTGCATTACTTACGTGCCTTCCCTTCAGAAGGGCTGCTGGCATTTGCCAAGGGCAGTGAAGAACACAGATGGCGAGATGCCATGGGAGGGCTTCCAGTCGTGCCAGCCTCATCCCCACAAGGGTTCAAGGCCACTCAGGCTTTAGAAAGAAGTATCACAGGCACGCAGGCTTGTTGGTGCTGAGTCCTGTATGAAACATCTCTTCCTCTTCCAGAAGCACAGCTCTGGGAGAGACTCCCAGCGACACTCTTGCCCCAGTGTGTTTTTGAGTACTTTACTTTATCTAATTTTGGCAAGTCCTTAATTGCAGAAGAAGAATTCTACTTGGCAAATGTTAATTGTATTTATTTGGGGAAGGAGAAAAAATAATTCTCCCAAGGAACATGCTGTTTTTATAGTTTAAAAATAAATCTGTGTAAGTAATTAGGTTGAACTGCCTAGCCAGGTGACATTTCACATTGGTTACTGTTTTAGCATTTAAATTCATGGTCCTTTTCCACAGGCAAGCATGTACACCAAAGCAATTTTTCTCACTGGTGTTTGATGCCAGTAAGTTGTGCAGGAAGAGTCATCCATCTTACAAGAAAAATAAAAATGTTCTTAGCATTCTAAGTGTTTTCTCCTGCATCTTTCAGGTGTTAACAGGAGCTCTTGAGCTCATTTCTCCTTCAGAAGTGGGTTATAGAGGCAAGTTAAATAATGTACAAAAGATATTAAAGTTAAATAATTTGCACAATTTAGTAATCCCCTGACAGCTTTTTATAAGATAAGCCTGTTTTGTGAACAAGCAACAGTAACCCATTATTTTCCTATTTGTGTATTAAAAATAAATGCATCTGCTGTTAGTCAGGATGACAAAGGACTGTCCACTTGACTCCATGGACAGAGAGGTTTGTTGGCTTCTCATCTAGTAAATGCAAATCATGTGATTCTGATCTGCAGTTTGTTAAATGTGGAATTCATCTGCAAAGTGATGATTATTCTGCCTGGAGTTGGAAGAGATCTATTTAGACTGCCATGAGACACACTAGGTGGGCTGAAGGACATTAGGAATTGGGGTGAGAATTTTGATTTTGTTTGGGGATGATGTTCCTAAAGCTGATGATAAGTTGCAGCTTGAAAATCAGTGTAAGTAATGGAAGTTTCACTATTAAGGTCTTCCTGTAACAGTGATGGCAAATTTACGTGACCTGTGTCCAAGAGGTCAGTCAAAAGAAAGTGAAAATAACAAAGTAATTATCAGTAGGCTTGCACTGTCTGTGTGGGGATTTTCACCTTCACTGGAGAAATTTTGGAGGTCACAAATCAAGAGGGATTTAAAGTCTTTCACCTGGTGCCTCTGAAGCACAGAACACATTCTCTGGACATGAGGACAGTCAGCAATGTACCTTCTCAGTACAGGAAGGGATCTCATTTGTCTGTTGGCCTAATCTTACTTGGGCATCCATTGGGAATTTCTGATGGAGATGATAGAATGAGAAAACTCTGCTCCTCCAGGTAGATTCCCCCACCGCCTTATAAAGAGATATTTATCTTTCTCCTATTTACCTTGTTGCATTAAATGGAAAGCTTAGCACTGTAAGCAAACAATCTCTACAATCTGTGCTCATTTTTTGACTTTTCCCACCTCCCTCAGCAGTACTAATGGCTGGAGTTGTCTCCCAGGATGTGGAATCAGTTTCCTGGATTTTCCTCACCCATATGAAAGACCAGATGTCTGTATTTGGGAGATATTTGCTAAATTCAGCCCCTTCCCATCACACAGAATTTTCTGTGCTTGAAGAATCAGTGAAGCACAACTGGGGTGATACTGAGGAGGTGGCATTATTTTAGTAGAAGAAATTTAACATGCCTGCCATTGATCAGAAGTGCCTTTTGTCTGAGGAGAAATTCAGTGACTACTGTTGCACAATTTTAGAAGGTAAAACACAGGAGATGAGGGCAAAAGGGAGTGCTCATTTCTTTTCAGGGGCATCGCTCTGCTGGTGCAATTTCAGCGGCAGTCAAAAACAGGTTTGTAAAATGCTGAGCTGCCCTGTCTGTTCCCTGCTGTAGCTGCCTTCTTTCTACACAGCACATGGAGAATTTTAACTAAAAATTTGCTTTTGTTTTCTTGATCCAGTGTACTGTTTCCTCCAGATATTATCAGAACATAAAAAGTATGACGTCAATTGAGGTTCCAGAATTTCCAGTATGAAATGCATCTGCTGGAGGTTTTTATTTATCTTTTGTCTGCTTTTGAGTAGATTGAGCCAGATCAGTGTTTAATCATGATTAAGCCCATTGTAATCTCTGTTCTTTATAAAATCCCTCTCGGAGCAGTGCAGGTTATTTATTTGTGGAAGGTTATCCCTAGGAGCTTTTCGGTGTTTGAAAGAGTGGTGCTGTTTTTCATTTGCAGGGGTAAGCATAGGCTCATTGCGTCTTGCTTGCATGGATGCAAATGTGGTTGTGCGTGCATTTGATGTGATTTTATTTTTTAAATGTAGCAGACGTGTACCCCAGAAATGCAGTTAGTTCGGGACTGAGTCTTTGTGTGCATATTTTTAATTGCCATAATCCTTCTGTACAGTGTGAGCCTCATCTTGCAATCTTGCTTTGGGCTGTTGGTTAAAAAAAGATCATAAGGCGATTTGCAATGAATGAATTAGTTGCTGTAAAGGAATTATATTTACTGCCTGTTCTTAGACCTGTCCTTTCCAGAAGGTTGTTGACCCCTTTGAAAATTAAGTGCATTTGGATGTCCTCTACAGTCAGATAAGGAAACAGCAGTCTTGCTTTCAAAGATCAGGGAAAGGAGATGTCAGCTTGGCCACTGACTCAGTCAGGACATTTGATCAGTTTCTTTCAGCCTTGTCACTGCCTCATTTTTCTGCTCCCCATTTCTAGAGAGGGTAGGTGGAGTCAAGTCTCTGAGCTATGGGATGGACTTCTCCATAGCTCATCCGGTGATGTAGGTCCTCCTGCCCTGTTCCTTCAAAGCCACCATGGAGTCAATGACTGACCACTCAGAGTAAAAGGAGATTATTCCAAATCATCCTACTGATTTTGCTTTAATTCTTTTTCTCACCTTATTCCCTATTACTTTACCCTTTTGCTTTCCCACGCCTTCCCCATATTTCCCCCTCTCTCCCATGTGTTGCTTGTTTACCTAAGAGCAGGTAATACTCAGGAATACAAAGGATTAATTTTTTCAGACTTCACTCCATGGGGTCATGAAATCTCAGAGTGAAGGGAATAATAGCTGCAATTGGGAAGGAATAATTCTTGGCTGAGTGGAGCTGCAAGTGATGTAGCATTTCTTACTAGGGAGGCTTTTTTGGCATTATCCTATCTACTAAATTGTCTTAGGAACACTGCAGCTGTACTGTGTTTGCTTCTAGCCTTTCATATTTTCCTCCTTTCTGTCCTCTAGAAGGGATCTAGCTGGAAGTTTAAGGACAGGTATTGGTGGACCTTACAGTTCTGGCCAGGTCCATGATGATTTCAGCAGGGGGACCTATGACCACTTTGTCTTTCCAGGCCCCTCAGCTGCGAACTATCATCACATGGTCAGCAGCATTGGAAGCACAGGCTTTCATCTACTAGGATTTCTGGTGTCTTTGATCTTGGCTGGATTTTTTTTTCTCTGTAGTCGCATTGACCATCTCTTTTCTGATGGTCAGTGGACTTCAAGAAACAAAACACTAGAAGCCATGCTATAAACACCAGAGGGAGCTACAAAGAACACAAATTCTCTTAAAATGCTGTCCCTTATTAGGTGCCCTCTTCTTCCCTAGAGCACAGCTCTGCCTCTCTGAGCAGTGGTGGTATGGAGATTGCTTGTTTTAATAGCTTGGCGTTTTTGTAAATCATCTGGTCTTACCCATGAACATAAGTCAAACTCACCCAATAGTGAAGTCATTCCCTGTACTTCCAGAGCAGGGACAAACAGAAAATATGTATTTACAAGTGGTGGCATGTGTTAAGATTTGGTTGTGGGTGGTAGAAGTAAGAGGGGTCCTTTGTCAGTCCTTTTTCCTGGATTTCTTCTAGAAGATGGTAGAAGTCAAAGCAAATTCAAAGAACAGGAACAGTTTTGAATAGTCAGCAGTTTGAAAAAGATTGTTGTTTGATTTTGTTGCTTTATTTTTTTTTTTCTTTTTTAATATATTGACATAGCAGCAAGGGTGTTTTAATGTCATCCCAAATAATTTTTGATAGTAATGCATATGTTCTCTATGGGAAGCCAGAACCCATGGCATCTGTTAGAGCAGAACTTTGGTCAGGGGTGAAGGACAGTCCTGTAGGCTCCGTGTAGGGCATGCTACTAAGGACAGGCAGGAAAACATCTATTATTACTCATGCAAACTTATAAATAAAGAATGAGCTATTTCAGAGAGGAATCAGTGTCAAATTGGGCTCTTTAACTTAAGGGCTAGAGCTGTAAAAAAGAAAAAAAAAGAAAGGAGTATGAGATTTGTTTTTTTAAGGTAAGATAACATGGCCTGGTGCTAGCAGCCTGGAAGAGATCCTCCAGATAATAAGCATTTAAAAAAAAAAAAA
>VWZT01001059.1:2125552-2173987 GCA_013397055.1 Pachycephala philippinensis
AAAAGGAATTAGGAGGTGAGGCAGATGTAAATAACTTTACAGAAGGTGGCACTGGGTTCTGTAGGGTGGTGTAATCAATGCCTGAAGGAAGAATAAATATTTGAGGCAGGTAATGGTTGTGAGTCATATTAGATGTTTCTTTCTTCCTTGTTTTTGTGTTCTTACCATGGGAAAGAATGCTTGCTCTAAGCAGAGGTGTAAATCAGTTGGGGAATACAGTAATACCAACAGTAGGAAAGAAATGAAGCCACAAAACACCCAATTCACTTACTATTACCTCTAGAAATTAGTGAAGTTTTATCATGAGAATGGAGGGAGACCTAGTTATCTTATGTGCTTAAGCAGCTTTCCTTGATTAATAACATTCAGATAATTGTGATTTCCCTGTTCTCTTACAGTTTTATTTGTTCTTCTTTTGTATTGGAACATTTTCCCCCCTCCTCTTTTCCTCTGGCTGAAGGCAATGTGCAGATGAGGAGATTCAGATGCAAATCGATACAGCTCACCAGCCAGTCTGGGGTGGTTTTAATCGGTGAATGAGATACTGTTTCATATCACTTTTGTATCTCGTATTTCATAGGATGATTTTCTATTTGCTTTCTCTGTTAAGGGCTGGGTTCTGATAAACTCATTGTCACCTCGTGCAGTCCTGGTAGTTACTGGGTGAGTAAGGTTGTACTCACAGTGGTGTCATTTTACACCGGACCGCAGAAATTGGTTCCTGGGTTTCATGGGAAAATAATCGACCCAGGATTAAGCATAAACAACCAAAGCCCCACCCCCCTAACAAGAAACAAAAGCCCTCCCAAACAAACAAGCAAACATAAAACCCCCAACAAAACCCCACAACCAACAAACACCCAAAACCCACACAAACAAAAACCAAACCAAACCAAAAAAAAAGGTGTTCCCAGGAAGCCATTGACTCCTGGTTGCCCAGTACCTGATATCCAGTCCAAATTAACAAGTAGTTTAGGTCTCCAAACAACTGCTGCATGGATGTTCATGATTTTTGTGTGGTTTTAGCACAGCTACTCAGTTGAGCTAGGTACTATTTTATGACAACATATTGCGAGTGCTTGAACTCAAACACTCAACTCTCATAAAACCAGTGTGATAAAAAAGATATCCTCATAGTCACTGGGCTTCTTTTTATTCTTCTTTATATCACGTCAGTCCCCTTGGCATGCCATTATAGCTGTTAATAGTGCCTACTTATGAAGTGTAAAACACTGTCTTGAAAAGACTTGAAAAATAAATTTGTGACCATCCTTGATGACCTTTTGAGCCTTAATTCCTGAACTATATTTAAAATAAAAGAAGTCTTTAAGAGTACGAAAAGAAGTAGTCAGGAAGTGTCTTCTGCCAAATGAGTTTGTCCCACAAAGTACAAGGTAAAAGCTCAGCTTGTGAATGGAAACAGGAAAGATTACAAACCCACAAGTTTTCTTTGTGGAGGCCTGGTAGATATGGCTGTCCTCTTCCACAGGGAAAGAGCAGCATAGATTTCCACCAAGCATCTATGTAGACACCTTCCCATTAAGGGGCAAACTGGATGAAAGACAGTGAGTATTCAGGTTTGACAATAGGCAGCTTAACATCCCATAATTCTTCAGTAGTGCCCCCAGCACCAAAAGTGTGTTAGGGGGGTTATTGTATTGCCTCTTTCAGTTGTTGTTTTGCTGCTCTGTGCCAGAGGTTCTTCTGTGTCTTCCTTTTGAAGATCTATAAAAAGACATTGTTTATATAAATAATCAGCTTTGTTTAGCATGAAGGTAGGAGAACAGGCCAGTGAATGATCTGCATTGTTGTCCTGGGAGCACAGTGTTTAAAGGCAAGCACAGAACTGGGTTTATGGGCTACAATCTGTTTTTTTAATCATATATTCAGAGATTACGACAGTAATTTCCTCCTAGATATTACAGAAAATTAAGCCTTTGGGTGGCTGTGGTGAGCTATAATTCATCTGGGAGGGCAGTGTAGAAACTCACTGCTAAGTTTTTCCAAAATAATTACTCAAAAGGGAAAGCAAGTAACTTGGGACTGCACACTTAGGCTCCTGCCACTCCCCAATGGATCCTGTAAAGCCTGACTTAAAAAAAAAAAAAAAGTGATCTGATTCCAACAAGTTCGTATATGGAAACAAACCATCACACACTTTTGATAACTGAGATAATGTTAAGCTTATCAGCATAATTATTTCCCACACATTCCCGAAGTACAATGGGTGAGTAACACAGCAGCAGCAAGAGAGGGGGTGCATGTCCAGCTGGATCCACTTCCGTGGGCTGGTTCAAAAAAGAGTCAAGCTCATGACGGGACTCAGATACCTGACATGGGAAACAATGCCTTCGGTTTGAAAAACTTTCCAATCCTGCCGAGCATCATTTAGCTGCTGCCTGACCCCGGGGTGCCTTAAATGACGGGCTGCTCTGACGCTTTGCCGAGCAGTGCCTCTCTGCAGACATGGAATTGCCCACCTCTGAAGCAGGCAGGGGGACTGGACCACTTAGTTTCTAGCCTATGTATAGTTGGGCTTGAAAAATGATCCTTCCTCATCCTACCTCCTCTGAGAAGCTGAGTCCTGGAGGTTTCCTTTTTTCAAAATATAAAGCTTAGAAGTGGTTTTTCTGCAAAGCTGGGAATTCAGGTCACCACAAGGCTAACAGGGGTGAGGCTGCAGTGTGGTAAGTGCTCTGTGGTCTATAACATAGTGCCTGGAGCTGTCATTCAGGAGCTGAGTGAGAATCTGATCTTCAGAGGAAAGAAATCCTTCCTCTGTGGGTGTCTGAATTACTGCTGTGCTCTTTAAGAAGCAGAAGCAGCACATTTTCCAGGAAAAAAACGAGTCCTTCTTGAATTGAGGAAAAAGCCATAGGTGCCTTCAGATGAACCAAGCTTTGGGACCCCAATTTGCACATTATCCCAACAAATGAGCTTTGTATGTCCATAGCATACAAAGGTATGTAGAGGTAGTGACTGCACCCATGGGTCCTGTTTTATTTCTAAAGACAAGGGGTGAATATTTGGCTGTGCTGAAGGGCTCTGCCTTGATTTCACCTCTTGCAATGAGTTTATAAAGCTTTTTGAAGGGTGAATTAGATAGTGTTTGTGAAGAATGTGGAGGGAAGCAAGAATTTATTTGGTCATGAATGTGGATGTTTTGGTTTAGTTCTAGGAACAACAAACCAGTACAGAAAGGATGGGAAGGTATTGCCCCAGGTCTCAATGACCCAATAGAAATAGGACACTCTGGCATGGCCAAAGGGGCAGATAAGATTTTCCAGGCATCAATCTATGGCCTTTGCCCCTTTTTTTTTTTTTTTTTTTTTTTGTCCTAGAATTTTTCTCCCAAAATTTCAAATTTTTTAAAAATTATTTCCTCAGCTCTAACAACATTGTAGAATTCTGAACAAAATGGAGAAATAGAAAACTTTTTCCATCACAAATACATACATATGGCTAAGACTGAAACTGATTCCCTGAGGAGGGGTTGTTCACCTTTGAAAACTCATAATTACCTGCCTATCAGACTCCCACCTGCCTGCCAAGTTTTATTTGCCTTTGTCTAATATTAATACATGAACAATACAAGCAATAAAGATTATACAGCCTTTAATGAAGTCTTCTTGGAAGGGACTAGTTGAATGGGCACATGAAAGATGTTGTAACTTAACAAAGGGTCACCCCAGTTTTCCCACAAGCTACTTACGTGGAATAGAGTTGGTGAGTGCATGGCAGGGGATGCATCTCGTTCTTGTGTGTATTTTTCGACTGTGTTGCAATCAGGAAAGGGATATGCTTGAGAGAAAGGCAAACAAGCAATGAAGGCCTGAGACAACATTCTTGTCAGTGGGAAATGGGATCCAGTGATGAGTCTCAGTATGGCTTTAACCATAATAACGCTTCCTTCTGTGCTGTTACATTTGGCTATAGGAGAATTCAGATGTCACTGAAACACCTGATGCTCCTGTGTGTCCCCTTCCTGAGTTGCTCCAGCCTGTGGGAAGTGCATTCAAGTGTTATCCCGCCGCAGTAGTGTGCTGAGCATCCTGGCCCTGCTGTGTCTTTGATCCCCTCTTGACTTGCCTCGCACTGGCACGTGTGCCCACACCAGGACAACAGTCCTGACCCTACCCCTACCTCAACAGTCAGTACAATAAAATACAGCACCCCCAAGTCTCTTCACCCCCCAACTCTGCTTTTCCTCCTCAGAAACATGATCTAACAAAACACTCTTCTTCTGGAAGTCAAATCAGAAAGTTTAGCTTGAAAACCAAAGGTGTTGATTTCAAATTCTTGGAAATATTTGCAATGTTTCTGCTCCCAGCTTTCTGGATCAGGCTTCATTAGGGTGCACCAACTGTAGCTGTGTCCTGTGGTAGATTGGATTTGGATTACGGGTGTTGAAGTCTGCTTTTTCAATTAGAAATAAAAGAACAGTCCAGTTGGATGAATAAAGAAAGGATAATGTGCATTTAATTTTTAACTTATGCAGTACATAGGGATGGATTAAAAATGAGCAGTGCCAGATGGTCTCATGAAGCCACTGTCAATTTTGTTATATCTTCTATCTGAAATATATTAGATCATGTTTCAGGATGGGATTTTTATTGGAGAGCGTTTTGGGCCTTCTCCTCAAGTGCCACTGCTCAATTTACAAGGTCTGTATTAGAGCTCCTCTGCTTACCCTTCCCAGATGCACCAAGTCCAATACTGGGAGAGGCTCTTTACCACAAAACAGCCCTTGCCTCAAACTCCAAGTATCTTTCCCCATGGAAAGACAGATCTTTGCTAATATGACACCTCCAACAGAGCAGAGATGGTAAGGAATTGATAGAAGTTTCTTACTCATCTCTGGTACTCACTAAAGCTGCTCCCTCTAGTGCTTAGTAAAAGAAAAGTAATTGTGTATATGTGACATCTAGAAAGGGAATATTTATTCTGTCGCTCTCATCTCCCTTCTCCATTAAGGGGAATGGAAATCACCTTTGCTTTGATGAAGCAAGTAGTTGTTTACCTCAAGTGCAGTGCCCTTTTGGCCTGACAGCTTCTGTGGTAATTAACCAAAATGGCCATTTAATTGCTTTGAGTGCCTTTATGAAATTCAGGTGATGGTTACTGCGCCTAGATGTACCATGCCACAACAACAGGCTCAACCTGGAATCTCCTCCTCACTGCTCTTTCTCCCCTTTCCCTTCTTACAGCTGCTGCTCTGACTCTAGGTCTGAAACAAAGATATCCTCCAAAGAGCAATCCCTGGCTAATAAGAAATGTGTAATTTATTAAACCCTAAGGCATTGTTTTCCTGGGTCACATTTAGTTTCCTTGGGGTTTAGGAGTAGCCCGTCTTCTTTTTGAGCAAAAGGTTTTCACCACGAGGGAGGTCACTGGCTCAGGGTGGTCCCCAGAGCTGGTATTACAGGAGTTTAACTCTCAGCAAGCCAAGATGTTCAGAATGGAGAGGTGTCATCGTCTGGGAAGGATGATCCTGCTGCACAAATGGGGCTGGCTGCACAAATAGCACCCCAAAATAAAACACAGAGTAACCAGGGCATCCTGAAGAAGAGGTGGTGGAAGCTGCGTGTGTGCAGAAATGCAGAGTGCTTGCTGGAAACTCTGCTGGTGGGCAGAGTTACTGCACTGGAAGAGATTTAACTTCATGCACAAATCAGATGTTCTTGCAGTGCTTGGAGTGCCCTGGGGAGGCAGGTAGGTGTGTTAGGAAGACTGTAACTGCCTTGTGGTGTCCAGCATATGCCAGCCCAGAATATGTTTTTTCCCTGCTCCCAAATTAGTCCAAGACCCCTTGCCTTAGCTTCTCCAGTCACTCCTCAAATGTGCATTTCTCCAGCTTCTTCCAGCTGCCCTCTGTTCTTTTCCAAAGTTACCCATAAATACCTGTCTCTGCTTCTGGACAGGCAGGGAGGGACAGGTGCCAGCTCTTTATCAGGGTGGACAAAGAGCAATTGCATCTTTGGATCCTCCCTTCTTGGGAAAATGACGTGTTGCTGATCAGCAAATGCAACAGGGCTTGTCCCAGTTCCTATTGGTGCCTTACATGCCAAATGGAGGCAATCACAGAACTGTAGACTCATTTTTGGTTGGAGAAGACCTTTAAGATCATTAAATCCAGTGGGCAGGTAGTTCCTTGGCACAAGGGGGTTGACCACTCACAAGCACAGGCTGCTCTTTGTTTAGGGTATGCTTTGGAGCCTGGTGCTGCCATGTTCCTGCTCCCTGGCAGCACTGCCTATCCCACAAAAACCAGCACCCAGCTGGAAGAGAGACCACAGGGCATCTGTGTAAATAAGCCCTGGTGCTCTTGGTCTCACGGGGTGTGTGTGAGCTTTGACTCGGTATGTGTAGGTTGTAAAGAAGCTGATTGAATTTCAGGGAGCTTGCAGCCTGAAGTGCTCTAGAGAAAAACAAAACTAGAGCTTTTTTCCTTAGAAGGATTTTTTTTGGGGAAAAAATAAGTTGTTTTGATTGACTGAGATTTTAATTTTGATTTTTCTTTACCACTTGAAGAAGTGCTTCTCAAAGGGGTTGGCATAGTTCTAACTTAGCTTTGCAAAAGAGGAAAGGCTTTTTTTTTCATTCCCAATGTGGACTAGGAGCTTGTCTGTATATTTTTGCTGCATGAGGAAAAAGTGTAATGTTGGTTGACATTGGGTTTTGTGGGCAGACCAAAATGATTTGAAAAATGCCATTCTCACTTCAGCAAAAAAACATGACCTCAGCAAGTATGCTGTCACAGCTTCAAAATATGTGTGCCTGTAAGCCCTGGAAAATGAGTTCAGATTGAAATCAGCTGCTGTAGGCCAAGTTCTCCATAGCTGCAGCCGTACCCAGAATGGGCTTTCTTTTTCTGAACAAACTTTGTAGTCTTATTTGTAATTTTTTTGTTTGCACGAAGTCAAATCAAGGCTTTAAAAAAAAATCAATTTGAAGGAAACAAACTATTCAATCCAGTCGATTGCAGATGTTCTTTTTAATAAAGTGATGGTTTCTGTAGGGTTTATTCAGTGCTGTCATATGCTTTGTGCTGGCTAGACTTTTTAGGCAGCTGCAACCTAGAGATAAGTCTTCTGTCAGGTTACAGTTGAACTCCTAATTTCAACAGTATTTTTGTTTTTCTGATTTAAGTTATTTAAGTGTTAGAAAACTCATTGACTAAACCCCTCTGTTTGAAGACATCAGAATGGCATCAGGAGTGAGTAATTATTGCTGCTGTGATTTATTGCATTAGCTAGGGTAGCACCTGGAGATCAGCTGAGAGCAGAGCTGTGTTCCCAGGCTGTGCAAACACCCGACCTGCCTCCTTGTTCCATAAATCAGCCCAGCCCCAGCACTGCCTGGAGGTACATAATGGGCAACAACGTGGTATGTTAATGTGGCATCTTGAATAAGAAGCCCCAGCCAACCTCTGCACGTCAGAAAACTGTTTTAAAAGCTGTGCCAAGTGTTTTCGCTTCGGGTGTGCAACCAAAATGACTCTAGGCCTTCTGAGGCAAATAAGGGTGCCTGGGTTGTGTGTATCTGAGAATCAATGCTTACAGCTTCAGCCTGCAGCATGCTGAACTTCCAGACAATGGAGTCAGTGAAAGATCAGGATTTGATTTTCATTTCTGAATCAAAAGATAAAATAAACATGAGAATAACTATGCCATCATTTTACTGATATCCATGCAGGAAATATTTATATCCGTGCAGCTCTGTAGCTCTTCAAACTGTGTTAGGCACGTCCCATTGCAAAGAGTCACTGTGCACATGAGGTTATTGTTTGCCTTTAAAATCCTTTGTTAAATTGCTGCTTGATCTGGAGGGGTGTTCTGGATCCAAGATTTTGTCTGAGGATCCTTCTTCACTGTGAAAGCCTCTGCATTTCAACCCAGTTTCTCCAGTATCAGAACAAAATGATGCATGGTGGAAGTCCCTGTTGCTCTTTCACAGGGATGATGTTTTACCAGCCCCTTTCCCTGCAGCCAGAACCTCTGCCACAACCAGGGTGTCCGACTGCTGCCTATCCCTGCCAGCTTCCAGCCAGAGCCTGCCTGGAGCTGACATCAGCCTTGCAAAGGACTCTAGCTCCTGTTGAGCCTGACTTTGAAACCCCTGACAAAAAGTATTCCATATTGTCCGCACCAAGGAGTGTCAGATTCCAGATTTTCCAGGGTGTTTTTTATTATTTATTTACTTTTATTTCAATCTGAAGATGTTACACAGACAGACTCAGGGGTTCTCCACAGTGTCCACAGTTCTGGTATCCCTGAGCTCCTGGGCATTAGGATGCAGCCTTTCTAGCTCTGACCATGTGCTTGGACATGTGATGGTGTCCGAGTGCTGTGGCTGTTCAGCAGTGACCAGGAAGACGAGCACCTCTGGGAAGCACGAGAAGGACGTGCTAGAACTGCGTGCAAGTGTGCAGCTGCTTCCTTCATGCACGGAGGAAATCAAGCACGTGTCCCTGGCAAAAAGTCAGAGGAGCCTTAACCCCAAAACTCCAGCTCTTGAGCTTGGCCTACACCCTTCCTCTCATGTCGTGCGGGTGGCTGTGTTGTTGGAGTGGGGCCAGCCACGCTCTGGGGGCCTCCTGCCCCCAGGAGGGTTTGGCAGCTGTTTGTGAAGCCCCTGGCTGGGGTGGGGTATGGTGCAGTCAGCATCTTCGGAGGCAGCACGGAGGAAACCCCTTTCCAATCAAACAAGTAGCTCTGGAGGAAAAGAACAGGGTTTGAGGGAGAAATGTTCTACTTGCAGCATTTGCACTGAGTTATTTTAGTTTTTATTTATCTTCAAGTCAGGGGTGAGTCAGGCTGGGATGTGGCTCAGACCACCTCATTTGTGAACCTTCAGGGAAGGCAGAGAGCACAACCTGTGCTCCACTGTGCCTCTTACCAGTGCTTTACTACACTACTTTATTTTGCAGTTTTTTTAAATCCCTACAAGCTGATGTTATTTTTTTCCCCTTTCCTCTCTCTCTAGTTTTGTATGGAGCTGAACCAGCCGACGCTGCCAAACATCCGCAAGTGGAAGGGCCCTAGAGGATGTTGGAAGGGTGTTGTTTCCGAAAAACCCTCAGGCCAGCTACACAAGGTACATTAATCCCCAAGTCTGAACTTTGCCTTTGCTTTTTTTTCCGCCTTCTAACCACGGACATATTTTGAATGTTTAAGGCAACGCTTTTTGTAAATCCTTTTTGGCAAGGTTTGCATTTCTTGTTTTTTAAGCTGACTGTCCCTATAGCTTTCAATATGACTTATGTTTTGGAAGAATTGTGGCACACTTGTAAGGAGGAAGATGTGTGTGTGCATTTGGTGTGCGTGTCTTTGGGGGAGGTGGATAAAAGCAGTACAGATATATAGATGAAAAGCCACGCATTTTGACAAGGAAAGAGTCCTTAGTTTTTCCCCTGTCAGGCTGCAGTACTTTTGACATTTTTTGTGCTAGTCACCTGAGCTTGCTCCCTGGTGCTGCACTGGCTGGCATTTGGGAGGGCTCCCCATTTTTCCAGTTTGCAAGTGAAGAGCCTGCAGAGGAGCTGTGCAGCTTGCCATCCTCACCTGGAAGAGTTTACCTTGTGTGCTCCCCAGAGGCCTCAACACAGGTGTTTAAAATGCTGTGGACTCCATTTGAAATCTGCACCGTGCTGCACTGTGCTTTTCCCTGCAGCATCTTCTGCTCTAGAAATATATATATACTGCAGGGAGGTACTGATTTATTAAGGTGGTGACAGCTGCACCTGCTACCCTTGACAATATTCAGGGTAGGGCTGCACTGGGCTGGACATCACTAACAGTGCCCAAAAGCAGTTTGTCCCAAGGGAAATCTCTCTTTTTCACCCTTAAGTGTGCTAAGGAGTTTTCAGAGCAGTGTCCTCCTCTAGTCTGAGCCTGTTGTTGCTGAGCAGGGTCATTCTCACAGTGCAGTCGTTGCGGTGTGGATATTGTTGTGGGTAGAAGCAGGATCTGAGACCTGTCATGTACCAAGTGGTGCCTGTCAGTACATGGGGCAGTCTTCAATAATCCATTGATGCAGAATGATCTATTCTGAGCACTGTTGTCGCTAAATATGTGGCTGCAGTTGTGTCCTGCTGCTTAGAACCCACATTTCTTTATTTTGGCTTTTCCAAATCAAGTTGCATCACTGTTAACTGGTTTTGGACTGATGTTTTGGGAGGTGCACCTCCTTTTATTGCCCTTCTGAGAAAAACTCAAGAATGAGGGGAAAATAAACCCAAACAAACCAAAACCCACTGCCTGAGCAGAACAAGGATTTTACTCTAGCTAGACAGACACAGAGGGTCAAGAAGGGTCTGGAAAGATACAGTGTCTGAATGTGTCTAAAGTTTAATATAATTCACACTTAATTGCGGTGCAGAGTGCAAATGCCCTTCAGGACATTTTTATTCCTGGCTGGAATTTTCCTTTGGGATCTCTTGTTAGGCCAGATCATTAAAACACTGAATATAAATAGTTGTGCAAAGTTGTCAAAGTTGTTCCCTCTACTTTTTCTTTTTTTACCAAGAATTATTAATAAATGTCTCAGAGTTTCTAAGTTAAATTCAGAGCCTTAAGTCAGTTCTTTCTTGAGCTGTACTTCCAAAGATAACAATGGCAGCTTTGACTACAGGCTGAGTAAATAAAAATGATCATCCACCTCGTTTTACGGATAGGGATGTAAGGATGAATCATTCCCAAAATTATGGGAGAAATGTGCAGTCAAACTAAGAATAGAAATTTTATCTACTTGACTCTTCCTTCTAGCTGCTTTAACAGGAATCTGGCTGTGCTGGAGAACCCTCCACTAAGCCAAAAAGCCTTTTCTATTCCTGGGGCTATTTAGTGAGTCCATCAGGTTTGAGCACTGTGTACACAAATGCAGTGAGGTAACACAGTGTAACCCTAAGAACACAGCATCTTTGGCACAAGCTGATTTTGGGATCTTCTGTAGGGCTAAATAATACAAAATGGTGGATGGTGCTTCCAGGTCGTGCTTCCATACATTCCGAGCATTTCAACCAGGCAATGACTTTTGACTGCTATGTTGATGTGAAGTCTGGAGCCTGGAAATAGCCAACAACCACTGACAGCAGTTTTGTTCTTCCACATCTTTTCCTGTAGCAGTTTTTAGACCTTAGGCTCCTTACTGGTGGAATAATTTTATCAGTATTTTAAAGCTGAGTTATCAAAGGAACTACCAAAGATTTTTAACCAGCCTTAATCCTTTCAAGGCTCTTGGAAAGTCAGCGGAGCAGTTAACACTTTTTTATTGCAGCTGAAATGGAGAAAACTCTTCCTTGCAATGGATTTAAGTATGATTTGCTAAGGGAAGTGGGTTTGAATGATGCCAAGGAAAACGGTGTCTGGGTGATGGGAGAAGAGGCTGACAGGCTTTGAATTAAATCCTGCTGCTGGTGCGACCAGCTTAGACAGCTTTCTGAAAATGCCAATTCCACCTGATGAAGTAATCAAAAAAAAGCACATTCAGGATCATAGAAGCAGAGCTGAAAGGAGCAGAGAGCTGAGCATGAAACATTCAAGCTGGAAAAGAGACAGAGAAATTGACAGGGCTGAGAGGTCTAGACCAGATTTCACGCCAAGAGACTGAAGAGGCCTGGATATTTTTAGCTTGTGGGTGAAAAAAGTCTGTGAGATGGTGTCAGGCTTGGGAAGAAGGAACAACTGTGCACAGCATCATCTACTGCAAGCCCAAGCAGTCACCCAGTGAGACCTCAAGGCACCAAGTTCATGGTTAGACAATTAATTGTGTGGGTAACAAACTACCTCATTACTGACCATGCTCAGAGGTATCCAGTGCCTTGCCTGGAGCAGGAGGAAATGAGGACCACGTCACCCCAGATGTGCACACGAGAGGCAGCATCCTTCACCCCTGCAATGGTCCTGTACATGTTCTGCCTGTAGGATAAAACAGATTATTAAATCCTTGGCTTGGCTGGAGCGGGGCTGGAATTAACTGGATGCCCAGTAGCCAGTGTGCACGTGTTAGGGGCTGTGAGTAGCAGAGTGATGTGTGTTTCAGCTTGGCACACTCACTCTTCAGTGAAGTCAGTGGAGCTTCTCAGGAAGCATTCCTCCCATATCTGTTGGGAGTTTTGGCAGGGGTGAGATGAAGAAGCCTTTCCACTTGTCCTCTGCATCTTCCACTGATAGCCCAGGAAGCTATTTCTCCTTTATGCTTGGGCACAGCCAGTTTGGCATCCTGCCCTCAGCAGGCACCATACCTGGATAGAGATAGAGATAGAGATATAGAGATATGGGGCTACATTTGGGCAGAATGTTTTGTTTTTACCATTTTATGACCAGCATGTCTCTTTTTCTTTTTTAATTCCAGGGAGTTGAATATTCTGGTTTCCTCTGGGATACAACGGCTGGCATTGAGCTGAAAGATGCCTCATCTCAGGAGACTGCACAGACTAATGGCAACGGGAGGCACTCATATCCTCATCCGTATCTTGCACATTTCAAGGTAACTGCCACTGTGCCAGTCCAGCCTTGCAGAACTTTTACTGAAAAGAATTTGGCTAAGCTGAAAAGAGACACAGCCTTCTAGGAGATAGCCTAGAGCCTCTGACCCATCTCATCACTGTCCCATGGCTTGGTTATGGATAGGTGCTTAATGCATGTGGTAGTTCACCACAGTCAGTCCTTTCCCTTGCTCCTGTGGGAGCAAACCCTGCTGCAAGGGAATATTTGAGAACCTGAGGGTCAGTGGATCCTCAGCAGTATCCACAGCCACTGAGAATGTGACAGAAGTCACCAGTCACCTTGTTTGGCTTTTACCAAATTAACACAGCAAGAATGAGTTGTGTACCCTGCAGCCAGGCCACTGGGCTGGGATTCTTGTCAGTGCCACAAAGAGGGATAAGTGCAGGGAGAATGAAAATGGATTTTATAGATATACATATATATATGAGAGTGTGTGTGTATAAGGCACAGTGCTCCAGTGAGACTTGGGCTGCCCTATCTTATGTTCCTGTCACACTTCAGAGTTTCCATTTTAAAGCTTTTTCACTGGGGCCAAACCTACCTAAAAGAATATCACTTTTGGAACCAGTTCTTGGACATATGCTGGAGCAAACATATGAGCAGAGAGAGCCCATCTCCACACAGGCTGTGATGAAGGGGTCCTGTTTGGGGAACTTGACATCTCCGGTAATGCTTTGAGAGAAGCATTAATCAAATAATTATTAATAAATAAAGTATTAGTAATTAATTGATTGTACAATTAGGTCCAAGTGATTCCCAGAAACAGAAGATTGCAGGGAGCCAACAGCTCCTTTCAAGGTACATTAAGCTTCTTGGTTAGTCTCTGTAACGAGCTGAGGCTAATCACAAGACAGTAGTAATTAGCCCCTGTAATGACCATGACATTATTTGTAGCTTATTAACAACTGGTTTTGCATAAACTGATTTTCATAAGCAGCTGACTTCTTTCTGCAGCTGTGGTGAAAGGAAGCTGTTTGCTAATGCAAACCAGTTTCCCCAGAACTGAGAGGGTATCAGGTTATTGCAGACAAAGCTGCAAAATGCCTCCCTCCTCTTGCTCCCCACACTGAGACACACCAAGACACACCACATACACAGCAGTGTGAGTCCTACTGCCCCAGATGTACTACTGAAAGTACTGGGAACTGGCACGTGGTGTCGTGTTGTGACCCTCCATTCCCTGCGTGCACGGCATTGATTTCTCCTCTTTGCCCCCCCAGGTTGGAATGAATGATTTAACTGTGGTTAACCTTCACCTGGCCTTGCCCCCCTCGGCAGGAGACAATACCGGGAAGAACCACGACAGCCACAAACTGGCAGCCTGTGCGCAGACTTTGCAGGAGACTCTGAAAGGTAGGGCAAGGCTCTTCCTGCTAGCTATCACTTGCACACAATCTAATTCAAAGGAATTTTTAAAAGAGTAAAATTTGTCTCAGCAAGCATTTCAGAAATATCCCTATCAGCCTCACAATTGTCTTTACCCATATGTGTGTGATGCATAGCGTGACAAATGTGCTCTTCCCTCGCTCATTGTCTTACAGTCTTTCCTAATTAACACAAATAGCTCAGGAGATCCTGCTGGCTTTGACACCATTTTTTCAAATTAAGTTCCTTCTGATTTTATGCTACTGTAACAGCAAGTTCTGCCAAAGGAAAGAAAAGTCACCAGAGTTGAGACCCTATTTTAAGTGCTTTGTGGAAATAACACCTACCTGGTATCAGAGCAAAGCTTAATTATTTTTTTCTTCCAAGAGAAGTAGGTTCTATATATTTAATTTTTGGATAATTGGAAGCTCTTTGGAAAACCCAGTGCAAACCCGCAGATGGCTGCTAATGAGAAAAGAGACCAACAAATCCTGCCTTAGTACCTGGATGTAATATGCAGAATAATTTTGTTGATTTCAAGTAAGTTGCTCTGGCTTTACACCGGGATGAAATGACACCAGAATTTAGACCTGAGCTTGAGCAATGTAGTAGGCAGCTGGATTTCTTTACTTCATTTCTATGAATTTGTGTCTTACTTTGAAGCTTGCAAATTACAGTCAATTTCCTGTGAAGCAGAACAAAGCATTTTAGATTCTCAATGTTGCTGCTCTTGTTATAGGAACAGAAAAATCTGGCCCTTCGTTTACTGCTTAAGAAAGATGTGAAAGGGTTGCAGGGTTATACGCGTGATGATTTTCAACTTGGCCCAGTTCAGCAATGTTGGTCACTGGGAAGCCTTAATATCCCTCTTGTATAACTCAAGAGGTATTTGTAGTTTGTCTGCGTGTTCTATTGTTGTTCCTTTTGAGCTGCAGAAGCCAGTCAGAGCTATTTTAAGAGCTACTGATTTAAGTATTTGTCCACGTACTTTAAAATTGGAAAGGATGAAGGTAAACAAAAGGATCATTTGTTTAATCCCCAAAGGCTGAACTGGAACACGGGATAAATGTGTAGCTCTTCTGAAGTCAACTGAGTTGTGCTTCCACTGCATCTAAATTTAGACTGTTGGTTTTCTCTTCATTTCATGTTTTAATTTTCATATGGCAGGCACGTTACTGGAGCATGCTTGTTCTTGGCTTAGTCTTTCACAAAAGAAATTCAGATTCCTCCAAACTTGTGGGATGCAGGTGTGGTCTCCTAAGCAAATGGTAATGCACACATGTGACTCTGAAGTACTGAATTACCCTGCCAAAATGAGTTTCATGCTTAAAATTACTGGCATCCTTCAATTTCTTCCAAATCAGTCCACAAAATATGGGCAGTGAGGACTGATTTGTCTGTGGCTACTGCAGTAAATTTGAGTTTCTGTTCCCATTTTGCTAACAGATGCCTGTTCTATTATCTTTTATTCTTATCAAGAGGCACGTGAGCATCTGAGGAACATTGTTTACCACCCACAGCCTCCTGTAATGCAGGGCATAGTATCCCCACATTTCTCCCATAGATTGGTGGGTCCTGGTTCCTTTTTCCCTCTCTTTTTTTCCTTTCATCTGTACTGGAGAGATACAGCGGCTGTTGGCTACTCATAGCTAACTTTGCAGCAGCCCTTCTGTCTTCTCTCAAGAACTCTACCAGTTTGTCTGCAGTGTGGTGACCATGGGCAGCATACAGATGTTATTCTGGATGTCCTGCTAGTGGATGGATCCAGGGACCAGGGTGCTGGATGGATTGAGAACAGTGCTGAGGAGAAGAACTTGCAAGGGCTGGTGGATGAGAAGCTGGACATGACCCAGCCATGTGGACTTGCAGCCCAGAAAGTCAGCCGCATCCTGGGCTGTATCAAAAGCAGTGTGGCCAGCAGGGAGAGGGAGGGGATTCTGTCTCTCTAATCTGCTCCCAAGTGACCCCACCTGGAGAGCTGCATCCTGCTCTGGGATCCCCAACATAGGAAGGACATGGACCTGTTGGAACAAGTCCACAGAAGGTCTGTGAAGATGATCAGAGGGCTAGAGCACCTCTCCTGTGAAGAAGAGCTGAGGTAGCTGGGGTTGTTCAGTCTGAAGAAGAGACTAAGGGAATATCTTACAGCATTCTTCTAGTACCTGAAGGGGGCCTACAAGAGAGCTGAAGAGGGACATTTTACAAGGACATGTAGTGATGGAACAAGGGGGAATGGCCTTAAACTGAAAGAGGGTAGGTTTAGATTAGATGTTAGGAAGAGATTCTTTATTGTGACGGTAGTGAAGCACTGGTACAGGTTGCCCAGAGCAGCTGTGGATGCTCCTCCCTTGAAGTATTCAAGGCCAGGTTGGATGGGGCTTTGAGTGATCTGGTCTAGAGGAAGGTGTCCCTGGCCGTGGCAGGGGGTTTGAACTAGATGATCTTTAAAGGTCCCTTCCAACCCTAACCATTCTGTGATTCTGTGATACCTTCTCCCACGTGGCATGGCCATATACCATGGGTTACCCATGCCTCAGGCACTGGGCTTACAAGACCTCTGAGAAGTGGTAAGGGATCCTCTTAGCAGCCAATGCAACATCACATCCTTCTCATCATATGTGTGTCACTCTGTCCAGGAAGGATTTGGGCATTTAAGAGTGTTTAATTCACAAGGGAAATCATCCAGGGCATGGGAAAATCAGGGAGTGTGTCCTACAGATGTCCCCTTGGCCTGCCATGAAGCAAAGGAGGATTTCCCAGTTCCTGCAGAGAGGCAGATTTCAACACTGCAGACTTTCTGAAGGCACTGTCAGTCCCTCAGCTGATTGCCTTGGCACACCAGAGCTCAGCCACTGCGGCACAGGGCTGAGTTAAGGCTCTGCTTTGCTTTGCTGGCCAAGAGCCACCCACAGGCACTGCCAAAATTTGCTGGTGCTTCAGTGAATTTGAAGATGCTTTTGCAAACAGACTAGACTTTTTTTTCACCTGAGGAGTTCTCCATTGACAAGGGCACGGTTGCTTCGGGCCCAGAGGGTGTGAATGTGTGTGGGAGCACCGCTGAGAGGTCATGAACAGGACACATGCCTGGCTGCTGTGGGCTTTATGCCACCACGTCCCAGCAGATGGAGGCTCTGGGTCCTTGTGGACAGTACAGTCTGTGTCAGGGACCTTTGCAGCAGAAGATTGGTTGGTAAGAGAGCTCCTGCTGCTCTGTCTGTTGGAGGAGAAGGAGGACCAGATTGCATTGGCTGAGGAGCCTCTGACTCCTGAGGAGCAGGAGAATCAAACCCCGCCAGTCTTAAAAACTCATTTTCTCCAAAAGAAGAAAATCACAGCACAGCACCAGTAGCATTGTCTTCAATCGTCTTCATTTTCTGTTTTTCCCTCCATCTGATTGTGACTATGGGCATCATGATTGTAGTTTTTGATCAGTTATCATCCCTTATTATGAGCAAGGGCATGATTTCTTCCAGAACTTTTGCTAAGTTTGGCTGAGAGCCATTGGGGCTCATCCATGAGACCCCTGAGAGCTGCAGCTGCCGTGAGCAGCTCTGCTCGCTGCCTCTGCTGAGAGACCCAGGGGTGTCCACTTGGACAGAGTCACGCACTCGGGAGGATCCAGGCGGGCTCGCTTCCTTCCCTCTCATGGCTGGATGTCTGTCAGGGTCTTGGGAGGCAGACAAGACATAAAACTGCAGTGCTGGCGTGCATGATGTTGTTGTTGCAGGAGCTGGCAGAGGTAGGAGCAGGGCTGAGAGTGAGCCAGGACAAGGGGAAATGAAGTTGGTGGTTGTGTAGAAAACTGGTTGCTTGCTCTTCCTTGCTTAGCACAGGGCTGCCTGATGTATTCCCTGCTCTTTTGCAGTCTGAGGAGCCCCGGAAGCTCCTGTCAGAGGGGAACCAAAAGCACTCCTTTCTCTCCCCAATGGCAAATTGGGTTTCAGCTTCTTTAACATGCTCCAGCCTATTCTGTCAACTTGACGGTTTGTTGTGATTTTATGCTTAGTTATTCTGCATGCAAAAGTTTAAATGGGTGAAGAATATAGTGATTCCCTCCCTGGGCAGTCAGCTGCAGGCTGACTTCTTACCTCCTTCCAAGCACACATCCAGGTGCTGGGTCTTTTAGCCTCTGCTATTTCTAAACTGTCCAGAATGGAACAGTCAGTTAAAATTTTCACTTGTAAGAATGGTGGGGTTTTTCATGTAAAGGATGTAGAGGCTTGATGATTCGCTAAAAGAAGCATGAGTAGTTTTGGATAGAATAGAATAGATTTTGTGCATAATCAAGACACTACTGTTAAGATCTCGGCCTCTCTGTCATTTTTAAACACCAAGGATGTGTTCCAGACGTTTCTGCAATGGCCTTTTCCTATGTAGGGTGGAGATGAAAGCATGCAAGGAGCCAGGTGCTGCCTGGGCCATTAAGCAAGTGTTAGCACTGAAGGACCAAAGTTACATTTCAGGCTTCCTGGTCCTGCCAAGCAAGAGATCTTTGTTATGAGAAGCATGCAAAACCACCAGCTCACAGCAAGCACAGTCATCCCATTAGACAAGGACCGATTTTTCTTTTGGGTTCTGATGGAGTTTAAAATAACTGAGGTTCAGATTCAGGTGGGTTTTTTTTCAAAGTTGGGAAGACTGCTGTCATGAATGCTTTATAGAATAATACTTAAATTGCATGTTATTTACAATATGATTTGTGACTTGCAAAGGGTAGAGAAACCACAAATAATTTCACTAACTATTCATTGCCCCTCTACATCTTAGCAAGCACCATGTTTTGAAGTATTTGTAAGTCACACGCCTTCAGTCTTGCTCGCTCTCGCCCTTTCCCAATTCATCTTTCTTGCAGTGCAAGACAGGAGTGGAATAGATTTTGTTGAGCTTGTGCTCCCTCTTCTGGACAGCGACTTCTACAGCAACAGCAAAAAACGAGGTTTATCTAGAGCACTTAAGTATGGTAGAGAAAGGCTGTCCACCCCATTCCCTCTGACAATTGAATCCCAGGAAAGAAAAAAGTTTATAGGCTCTTCATAGTTCACTTCTCTGAAGTCAGCTTTGGGATAAGTTTTTTTGTGCATTTGTCCCTCTTTTCAGCATCCTTCTCCTTCTCCAGTGCCCAGCAGTGACGTGGCAGCATCTCTGGTCAGCTGTCAGCATTCTTCAGTTGTCTTCTCAGACATTTCTTGCAGTGGTTAGAGATGGACGCAGAGGCGTGTGCTTTGTCCTCTTATCCCAGGGCACAGCTGGGATGTCTGCATCCACATCTGTGGGGCGAGGAGAGCACACGTTGTGGATATGAAATTAGGGTCTGGAGTTTCTATTCTCACTCATTAGGGTTGGAAACAAATTGTAACTGAAGTCATTTTCTGATCTAAGTTGAGCAGTATCCCTTCAGACAGCCAGGCAAAAGAAAGTTGCTGTAGTCAGGGAGTGTCCATGTGGTTTCTCAACTCCTCTTCTGCCATCAGGCTTGCAGACTGCTCCTCGGTCCTGTTCCTTGGGATTTCTTAAATGCAGAGGTTAGAATGAGCACTGCACTTTTGGGACTGTGGTATATACCAGCATAAGGCTGCATCTTCTTGGGTTCCTCACAAAAGTGTCCTTCACGCTTACGGAAAATCTATTTTAAAAGAAGTCAAGATAAGTTAAATCCAATAGGTATTTCTTGCGGAAAAAAAAGAAAAAATATTACAAAGGCACAGATTTCTAAAAACCTCTGAGACTTAAACTGCTTGTCTTTGGGTTTGTCACTATTAGGAAATACCAAGGAAAAGACAGCAATATTTGGACTTTAGTACAGCTTTTGATACTGTCTCTCACATCATCCTTCTGGACAAAGTGCCCAGCACACAGCTGGACAACCATATTACGTGATGGGTGAGCAACCAGCTCACAGATCAGGCACAAAAATTACAGTGAATGGGGTGACATCAGGCTGGCATCCAGTCACTAGTGGGGTTCCACAGGGCTCCATCCTTGGCCCAGTTCTCTTCAACATCTTCAGTAATGTCTTGGACATGGGACTTGAAGGAATACTAAGTAAGTTTGAAGACAACACAAAATTGTGGGGAGCTGTCAACTCCCTAGAGGGCAGACAGGTTCTGCAGAGAGACATTGACAAATGAGAGATGTGGGAAATTACCAATCATTTGAAGTTTAACAAGGGCAAGTGCCAAATCCTGCTCCTGGGATGAGGCAGTCCTGGTTGTGTACACAGACTGGGGAATGAGAGGCTGGAGAGCAGCCCTTTGGAAAGGGACCTGGGGCTCCTGGTTGATGGCAAGTTCAGCGTGAGCCAGCAGTGCCCTGGCAGCCAGGAGGGCCAACCCTGTCCTGGGGGCACAGCATCGCCAGCTGGGCAAGGGAGCGGATTGTCCTGCTCTGCTCTGCTCTGGGGCAGCCTCACCTCGAGTGCTGGGGGCAGGTTTGGGTACTAAAATACAAAAAATACATTAAGCTGTTAGAGAGTGTCCAAAGGAGGGCCATGAGGATGGTGAAGGGTCTGGAGGGGAAGCCGTATGAGGAGTGGCTGAGGTCACTTGGTTTGTTCAGCCTGGAGAAGAGGAAACTGAGGGGAGATCTCATTGTGATCTTCAACATCCTCAGGAGGGGAAGAGAACGGGCAGGTACTGATCTCTTCACTTTTGTGACCAGTGACAGGACCTGAGAGAATGGCCTGAAGCTGAGTTGAAAGGAGGTTTAGATTGGATATTAGGAAGAAGTTCTTCACCCAGAGGGTGGTTGGGCAGTGAACAGGCTTCCCAGCAGGGAAGTCACAGCACAAAGCCTGACAGTGTTCAGGCAGCATTTGGACAATGCTCTCAGGCACATGGTGTGATTTTTGGGGTGTCCTGCGCAGGGTCAGGAGTTGGACTCCATGATTCTTCTAAGTCCCTTCCAACTCAGCATTTTTTATGATTCTATGACTATAATAAATGAGATGATATTTAAAAACAAGCATCAGCTGTGTACTGGCTGGTGTTATTGTCATGGAAAGAATGGCCAAAAGTAAACAGTCAGTGAAAAAGGCTTTGAACAGCATTTCTTTCAGGAGTTCAGAGTACAATCACTTTTGTTATTCAGTATTTGTATTTTTCCTCTTTCCATTTATCATCTTCTACTTGAGTGATGGATGCCCATTCCTCCCATTCTTTTCTATTTTTCCTGTTTTCTAGGAGAAAAAGATGTAATAATCCTTGGAGATTTTAACCAGGGCCCAGACAGCAGCGACCATGACATCCTGAGGAAGGAGAAGTTCCACCACCTGGTCCCTTCCAGCACCTTCACCAACATCAGCACAAAGAACCCACAAGGGTCCAAGTCGCTGGATAACATCTGGATCAGCCGGAGCTTGAAAAAGGTTTTCACAGGTAGAGTTGCTTGAGTGAGGTCGTGTAACCTTCAGTTAGGTTAGCGTCGTGTGTCCAGTTTGGGCAATATCACTTAACCTTTTCCCTGTGATTCTCTTTGATTCAGGCCACTGGGCTGTCGTGCGAGAAGGGCTTACAAACCCATGGATCCCCGATAACTGGTCCTGGGGTGGGGTAGCTTCAGAGCACTGCCCCGTGCTCGCTGAATTTTACCTGGAAAAGGACTGGAACAGGAAGGAGGTGACGCGGAATGGGAACGGGGTGACGGTTGAACGCAACGACTCCCACACTAAGCATGAACGATGACGTGAACTTGAGGGTGCCTCTTCTGCCACCCAGGGAAGGCTCTGGTCGCTCACGACTCCACGGCAGAGCAGGACTGCCTTCCCCTCTCCCTCCTTCCCACTCTCCTCCCTGCACCTAGAAAGCATCAGCACTTGATTTTGGTGGTCCTGGCTTTGTGCCCCTCCTGGACAGTTCTGGACAGAGTCTCATGGCAGCAGAACAATCTGCAACTTTTTCTGGGGACACAGTGGACATTTCCACACCTGGAGATTTGGATGAGAATTGTACAGAAAATAAAGTGTACTTTTAATACTGTACAGGGTCGTTGCTAAAATGCAGCTGAGCAGGGTCTTGCTGTGAGGGGGAGGGGGAGGTGATGGCTATTTTCCTTTGCCTCTTTGTAAATTGAGGTAATAAGAGACGCCCCAAAAAGAGAGACATGGTGGACATTCTTGGCAAGTTGAAAATGCCATTCAACACTTGCAAAAGCTGCTGGAGCTGGTCCCTATGTGAGCTGCAGTGAGCCCTGAGTGGTCCCTCTGCCCCAGCCTGGAGAGACATCATTCCTCTGCAGCCCCATGTAGGCACCCCTCATCCTTTCCTTCCTCCTTCCTTATGCTCCTGCCAGGGTCATTTTGCCCCAGAAGAGCTTCGTGGAGCTTGGCTTTGTCTTTTTGTTTGGTGCAATGTTCAGTGTTGGGTTTTCTTCCCGCACAATAGTTTTCAGGAGCTGGGAAACCACCAACTTGTCCCTCTGCATAGCCAGGTCCACTTCTCCAGTGCCCTTTGCCTTGCACTGTTTTGGGGATCTCACAGGAGCAGCCCTTGTCCTCTGGCCCTGCAGCTGGCTTCAGTGAGATGTAGCCATGGGTCTTTGTCTAGGAGTTGGTGTTCTGAGCAGGGCTCTGCATCGGGGAGAAACAGGCCATGCACCAGTGGGAGGTCTATAGATGAGCTCGTGTTCATGTGGTCACTGCAGGGGCTGGCCCACATGATGCACTGACCTTTTTTAGGGCATTTCAGTTTTCCCCTCTGGCAGACCAGGCAGTTGTGCATCCCTTTCCTGAGCCTCACTGCTGCATAAGCCTGGTTCACTCACCACAACAGGGGGCCTAAATACAGCGTGTGGTCACCATGCACATGGCAGGGATGGGGTCTGCTGCCAAGGGGGTTTGGGTTCTGTGCATGCCCTGGCTGGGGGCACTTCAGCCAGTGCCCTGCCATGGCAGCGCTGGGAATGGAGCATTGAATTTGCCACCTACGTGAGTTTTTTCATGCAGCAATTAATAACCAGTGACCTAGAAGGGAAATGTATCAGGACTTCAGCATCTGCAAAAGAAACAGTTCAAGTGTGAAAGGCGCTGAGCTGCCCATTCACCCAGCACCTGCTGCTCCAGGCTGCAGATGATCACACATTTTGCTGCTGAGTGGAAAGGAAAGTTCTCTGGCATGGCTCACTACTCTTGACAGCAATGCCACACCAAAGGAGATGTTGTAACTGAGGGTTTTAGAGCAAAACAGTATCATAACCTTGCAGTATTCTTACTATTTTAACTTTCTGAGATACCACCTCATTTCTAATGACTCAATAATAACTAATTTCTCAACAGCTAAATAAATTCCTATGCAAACACACACAGTTGAACAGCTTTTCTCTCTGTATGCAAAACTAAACCCAGAAAAAGGTGCATAGCGTGGGGGTGACTCTCAGACTGAGGGAGATTTCATGCATGTTTCAAGAGGTTAAGTGAATAACTAAGAATGCAGAGCATCAGACCAAAAATATATCTCTAGTTGCTCAGCATTCCCTGTTGAAAATGGGAGGTGCAGGTATTCATCTCTGGTCATTAAAGAACTAGCAGAAGACCTTGGCTCCAGCTTTCATTCTGGATCCTTGCTGCAGCTTTGTCCTTTTCAATTGGGCACAATTTTGCTGCCCTCTTTTAATTTGAGCAGCACCAGATTCCCTAAGAAACTCTCACTGGATAACTGCAAAATCTAGGCAAAGATGCAATAGAATCGCCTTAGTCAAATGAATATTACATGAGGTGAGAGGCAGCAAAATTCCCAAGAACACACTTACTCTATTGTACCAGCTAGTGTTTCCCTGCTATAAATGTGTTTGGAGGCTGAAATTATTTTATAGCTCTAGAAATAAAAGCTGGAAAGGCCAGATTCCATTTATTCTGCTGCGGGTGTAAATAAATGCAGAGGCACCAAAGCCTCCTGTGCAGGTGATAGTGCTCACAGCTGCAGCAGGGGCCCTTGCTTTGGCTGATGAGTTGTGTGTTAACAGGGGCTGCCGGTGTGGGAAATAAGCTGAGCCCCCTTCATAACCCATGTATGAGCTGTAGGGAAAGTTAATAAGACTGGTCTGTAGCCAAGAGGTTCCTCAGCCCAGTGGAGAGCTCTGGAAAGGTGATTACTTGGTGGATAAAAAGATGCCTTGGGATAAGATGGGAGGAAGATAGAGGAATTGGATACCTACAGGTGGAATTCTGCCTTGCATGGAGCATCACTATAAGGTATGTGCCTGGTTACTTCACGTTGGCAATCAGCAGTGCCTCACTGTGGTCTCACTGGTTTTAAAAAGCTTGCTTTGTTTGTTTTTTGTGACATCCTTGTAGGAGGATGAAATGGTTGTGAGTCTGATGGATTTTGGAGTTCCCAAGAATGTCTGTCATGTTATGGTTGTTCAAAAGCTGAAGTGGTGGCTGTGTTCCTGCTGCCCCTGTGGGAGCAACCTGAACAGCAGTTTCATTTCAAGATGCTCCTAGTGGAAGCTCTGCTGGCCCAGTTTGCTGGAGCTTTAGTGCCCAGGCAGTGCCAAGGAAGGCAGCAACTAAGGAGGGGGTACAGAAGCAGTGAGCCTTTCTTACAGAAGCCTGGATACACCTTACACATCTTGGGGTCCCGTCAGGAGCCCAAATTTTGTGAGGGTCCTACTTTATTAGTAATGTCACCAATGGCTACAGACTGATTTGGTCCAGGTTTAATTTTTTGTAAGGCCATTTATCTTACCTGTGCAAAGTGAAGGTTGTTGCAGCTTTTCCCTGCCCACTGCACATGGAGCCTTGGCCACTTCCTTACAACGAAGTGCTGCCTCTTGTCTCCTGCTGACATATGCCAGCCTCAGACCTCGCCTGGCCAGGGGACATGGTGACAGCTGCGGTGACTGTGGATGGTGAAACCTCACAGTGGTGGCTTCTGCGGGGAGTTCACTCCTCCTTCTGGCAGGAGGGGTGGCTCCTGGAAGGACATATTTGAGTTTCTACCTTTTAGCATCTCTGGAAAAGGCTTAAAAGCGGCACCCAGCTCACCAAGGCTGAGGGGGCCATGTCTAGCATTTGGCCTCTTGGCTCCTCACAATGAAAGCTTTTAAATTATTCTCAGTCAAATTATTCTCCTTTCCTATTTGCTCTGTCCCATTTGCTTCATGGAAAAGTCTGTGCTTTGTCCTGTGGGCTTTTTAAAATAACTTCCTTAGTAAATGTCCATTTGGTCACTTGGCTTTGCAGTGTTGTTGCACTGCAGTGTTGCAAGCCATCTAAAAAAAAGGAGGTATGACATAGGAGAGTTCAGAGAGTTGATAAAAAGCTCTGAGGAGCAAACACAAATAAATAACTGTCCTGGAGATGAACTTCCAAGAACCAGGCTGTGGCAGCAGTAGGTTGATAAACCCTGATGGAGCAGGCAGGGGTGGAGGCTTGACTGTACAACCTAATCAACCTTGGTCATAGCACTCGTGAGCCCTCATGGGAGTCAGTGCTCAGCATTCCTAGAAAATAACAGAGAAGGGTCAGTCCAGGGGACTTCAAGGTTTTCCTAGACATCTAAATGCTGCGTTCTGAGATCGAGTTGATTTTTGGTTCTTGAAACTGGTGTCTTGAAGGAACATGCTGGCCATGGGCAGGAGCCAGATGTGATGGGAAGCAGAGCTCCCGCGATAGCAGCTGCTGTTCCCTGGGAGCACATCAGGTCATAAATTTAAGCACTCAGAAACTGGGTGGAAATGTCCCATGTTTAGGTTATGAGCTTTTCCTTTGCTGCAGGAAGCAAGGCAAAGGCATGCAGGCATTTCCTGGCCTCTGACTTTCACACTTTTGTACAGAGTTTCTAGATGGGAAAAACTTTATAGGAGGCTTATGTTCTTTGTTTTTCCTAAGCAAAATGCAAAGTTCTCCCCCATGTGAGGAGTCACACTGACTGTGAATCAGGGCTCTTCTGGGAAACAGCCTGCAGCAGATTTTTTCGTCCCCACAAGAGATGCAGTGGCAGGTTTCTGTGAGTTGGCTGTTCTCAGGGTGACTGGAGGGCCATGCCAGTAGACTGCACAGCTCTCACTGTCACCACTCAGCAGTTCTGGGTTGTATCCCACATTCCACAGAGCAGGACATGACCGCAATTGCAGATAGAGCCGTTGTCTTCTTACCTGTTTTTTAGGTTTTTAAGCCTTAAGTAATTTTTACCTCTGTATCTGGAAGTAAAAAAGCTCCTTTGTAAAATTGAAGTAGCTAAAAGGATTTGCTCTAAAGTACCTACAGGTTATGTGTACACTTAGGAAATATGTTGCTGGATGACCCTTTGATGACCCATACTTCTGGCCATCTCATAACCCTGCATGATGAGATGTTCCCAGCCTGAGGGATGTCCAAATGTATCTTTATCAGCTGTGTGAAAGGCCTCATTTAAAAAGAAAAAAAATGGAATGTGCACAGACTTGAACTGCAACATTGCTCAAACTTTGTGTGAAAACACAAGGGGCACCAGCACCAGGCTCTCAGAACACTTTCCCACCAGTTTTTAGGCCTTCAGGGAAGCTCTTCCTTCTGACCTCCTTACTCCCTTGTCACTCTGTAGACAAGAGAGGCTGCCTTGCAGCTGGGTGGTCACTTCATCTCCCCCCATTCTTATTGCCCGAAGTTCTCAGCAGGCTCCCACAAACGTCACTCACATATGTGCCCAGCTGGGCACCTTGGTACTCTTGCACATCCTCTTTTGGAGGAACCTTAACCTGATTCCTTCAACTGTAGGTCTGTTGTTCCTTTTCCTGAGCAAGGATGCTGGGAGCTGGAGGAGTGTGGGCTAGAGAGGCTGGGAAACTGGGAGGGATGGAGTTGAGACAACAGATGCAGGAGTGAATCACCACTGGAGGCTTCTCCACATGGTCCTGTGTGGCTGGTGACATATCTTGCCCATACCTGGAAAAGCTTCTTGGCTGAAAGCTGTAAAGAAAGATCAAAAATACAGGGGGCTTTAGCTTTAAAATACTGCCAGGAGCAGAAGAAAAAGAGGTTGACTTACAGATCACCTGCAGATTTTTTGGTGGGTGGGAGTGAATTTACTTTCTAGGCTCAAAGATTCATGATATGATAGTGAATATATTCCTTAGATAAAAAGGAGTGTGAAGGACTAGGATTTAAAAAAAAGCAGTCTGATGGATGAGTGCTAGAGACCAGGACAACAGTCAAACAAGACAGAAATAAGCCAGTACCCTGAAAAAAACAGCCTGACAGGTCCCTTCCTTGGAATGTGCCACAGGATGGAAATTGGGCCCTAAAGTATAAATGTGAGACCTTCCAAGTGCCATTTTCAGGGCACTGTTGGGACAAGACCTGAACATGAGCCCAGCTCTGCTGATTTGGAGTAGCTGTGCAGTGGAATCACGCAGATCCAGGGGAGAAGGCCCCTGTGGGAGGTGTCCGCCCCACTCTGACCCTGTGGGATGGCAGGAGTACCGTGGCCTCATGCCAGCCCCTCCTGTGCCACCATCTGCACCATTTCTCTTGCTACCGATTTTTTTAGGAATTTTTTTCAGGAATTTTTTCTTTCCAAAACCATGTCTGTACAACCCGACCCTGCTCATTCATGAGAGCCCTATCTGTGTGGTCTCTACCTCTGCTCTTTCCTTCATGCTGTGGCCAGTGCAGTTCCAACTTCAGCCTCAGTTTCTTCACTATCTAAAGCTGAAATAATCCTGTACTTCACCCTGCATGCCCATAGACATCTCAGGAAAAGATGTTTAAAGTGTCTCAGAGGCACTGTGTTATTGGGGAAGATCCAAAATATCTCAGCAGCAGCATAAAAAATTAATTTACACAACTTTAATGGGAAGGGTATGGCTATGCCTTGAAAGGTAATCCTGATGACATCTTTCTGTAATTGAATCAATGTAAAGGAATGGGTTTAAAATTCAATATCCAGATTTTCTGGATTTAATCTAAAATAGACTGTGAGAAGTCCATAATTGTTCAGCAAAGCCAAAATAGATTCTCCCTTCTGTATCTTAAAGAGAGACAAATTCATTTTAAACTGCATACTGAAAAAACCTCTAACTAATTTTGTGTTATTATGAAAATTAAGACACTTTTAAATGACTGCTTCCTTAAAAAAAATCAAACTGAAAAAAACAACAAAATAAATAAAGAACAAAAACCCCAAACAAACCCAAACAAAAGAATTATTCCAGCTGTTTCCTTTTGCCTTTTTCTTGGCTTAGAAAAGGTCTCACTCAACTTCCACTCTGACTCATGGGTTGCCAGACTTCCATCCTGGTTTCCAGCATAAATGATTTCCATCTTTCCCTCCTTTCAGAGAACCTTGGTGCTTAAGTTGCTTCTGGAACTGCTGGCAGGGCATCCAGCTTCACAAGCCTGGCACTTGAGTGCTGCAAAAAACGCTTTCAGAGCTGCATTGGTCCTGCAGATCACCTGTGACAAATGTGAGATTTATTCAGTACTGAAATACACCTGCTCAGTGATGGGTGAGTGTTGTGTTTCACTCTGCTGATGCTGTAGAAGGGGTATCTGGGATGCACAGGAGAACAGTGGTGATTTGGGAGCCTTTGAAGGGAACAGATTTCAGGCCATGTTTTCCGAACTTTCTAGCAAGGGAAGGGGAATATGGTGTGGTAATACTTAGCAGTCTCCCAAGGCAAGTCAGTAACTGACTTTTAAAATATTTCCATTAAAAAGAACCTACAACCCTTAAATGTTATCCTTACTTATACATGAGGGAGCTGAGCCATAAGGAGATGACGGGACTCCCTGGAGATAAGTAAGCACATTTTATAATGTGAGAGGGGAGTGCTGGAATGAAGCAGCAGGGGAGGGGGGACTTGGGGGGTGGATCAAAGTGTTAAAGTGGAACATTTGGAGTTGCCATTTCCTGCATGGATGGTGCTGAGAATTGTGTCGCAGCAAAGAGGCTCCAATGCTGCCTCAGACCATATCCTAGAAAAAAGGATAATTTCCTCATGAGCAGCCAGGCTTTCTGACTGAGCAGGGAGAGCCATACCCAGTGTAAGACTTCAACAGACCCTTCATGACTCCAACCCTAAGTGATATTTTTGAAAACAGTCAGAAAGGCACCTCTTCCATACACAACATTGGATGTCCAAGTTGCTGTAGAGCCGAGGCCATTGGAGAGAGCAGTGCTCTCACACAACACGATGTAACACTTCAGTACTCTCATCTGTCATTATTTTGTCTTTATTTGTAAAAGTTGTATAAAATGCCTTTCAAAATTGGTCTGGTGAAATGGGGAGGCTTTTCCAATGCTGACCGGGTTTCTGTATAGGAATAACATAGCAAAACATAGATACACAGCAAAGCAACAAGCCAGCCAGCCAGGAAAGGCTGCCAGCACAGCACTGACACCATGAAACTGTGCAGTGACATGAGCTCACCGCTGCTCACCACTGCTGTCCACACACTCCATCACAGAACTTCAGTATCACAACTCAGTAACCAGCCTCTTCACAGTGAAAAACAAAAATTCAGGAAAATTTACAAAAGCTACACTTCAAAATTTGAAACACTTTTACAAAGGAGGAATGACACGTCTGATGCCAAAAACAGAAGCTGACAGCTTCGCCTATTGCTACATATTGATACTGACCACTTCCAGACTCCAAACTTTGCACCAGGCAAATCTATTTCTAGAATAATGAAGAGCGGAAGTTTAATGGCACCTACTGCTTTGCAAGAAAGGTGATGCAGATCTTCAAGTAAAGCAAAAAGGCCTGTAGTAGTGTTTAGGGCTACAGAGTGGTAAAGGAGTCAAGCCTATACGTGTGGCATTTTGTGGCAAGAGTGACTGGCACAGCCTCCTGGTTTTGAGGACACAGTATGGACGTGCATTTAGATTATAAGATGCTACTACTGTGAGAGGAGGAAAACCACTTGGCTTATGTAGAAGTCATGGGAGAAAGGCAGGGATCTCTCCTGTCAGAATAAAATCAGTTCAAAATTGTTCCTTTCTTAAAGGACTCTCCCTTTTGCATATCCCAGGGTCAGCAAAGTGAGCCAGATTTTTCCATGGCGTAGTTCAAACGATCTCTGCCCAGTTTACTCCAAAGACAGCTTTTGACTGTAATCCTTGGCTTGACTTCAGTCACATGTGGCTTTCTTGCTGTTTCTGGCAAAGGAGCCAAAACCTGGAGCACGTGTGTGCGTGACTGACTGCAAATGGTTCCTGTCAGGCCACTGCAACGTGGTGTGTGCTCTGCACAGCTCTAAACAAAGCTGAGCAGGCAAAGTCACCAGTGATCAAACTAGACAGCCTGAAGGAGGGAAGGAGACAAAACAGCATACAGAGGCTGAAAGGCTTTCAGCTCCAGAACAATACTCACAACACAAAATTAAGGCTGCTGCAAGCAGTTCTCAGTCCCTGCCTTGAAAATAACTAAATTTAGTAAATTTATGCTTGTTGAACACATTTTCTTTTTCACAGCAGTCAGCCAGCCACTGCAAACAACCTGCAATAGTATCTGAAAGGCAGCTGCTTCTGTGGGATTATTCATAAACCTTCAGACCTCTTAGCCAACCGTCAGCTTTTCCTCACAGATTTTCCTATGGATCAGGAAATGTGTTCTCAAGATTTTACTGTAGTGTCTGGTAATGTCCTGGGTGTAAAACAAGGTGGGAGAGCCATTCCATTTGTTTCAGTAAAGAACAGGATAAGGAGAGGGGGGATACTGTGGCTCAGGTCCATGCAAACATGGCGTGGAGGAAACCTTGGCTCCATCTACTTACCTTATCCCATGCCAGGCCTGTTACCAGTGGGCAAAGCAGCAGGGTAAGAACGGGCAGAAGCCCTGTCCAAGGCTCCCACTAGCTCCTGCCCAGCCTCTCCAACCACAGCTACTTCCCAGGAGTTCAGAGGAGCCCTTGTAAAATGCTGTCTACTAAAACAAAACCCTTTGTCAGAATACTTACGTACTTTGCCTCACCAATTCCATAATACTCCAGAATCAGAAAATGTAGTTTATGTAGGAAGTCCTCCTGCATCACGTAAGATATTCATCATGTGACTAGAGAAAGCTCCTTGCTGTAAGGAGCTTTCTCTCCTTGGTCCTGGATATAGCACCAGCAGTTAGAACAGAGGTAAAGTTGCTTCAGAGTGGTGCAGCACTTCTGTTGGAACACAGGAATAGGGCACTTGAGAGTCGTCTTCCCTCCCCCAGTCACATCTTGTTTCTGAAACGAGCTCTGCAAGCTCAAGCTTGCTGTAGTGTGGGGGTACTGCTCAAAAATGTGACCTGGTCCTCTGTAGGCTCAGGCAACCCAACGAAGAAGTGAGTGTTGCCTGCTGTGCTGGATCATGGCCCTAGGTCATGAAATCACAGTTTTGCTCGATCCTCCTTCCAAAACACTGCCATGCTGAATTTCCTAAACAGACTATGCCTGTTCTCAAAGGAGGGAAGCCTTTCCCAGAATTCAGCTTCCTGAAACATGTACTATACACATAAAGATGTGGAACGGTGTAATTCATGGGAATGAAGGGGAAAGCTTTGCTACCTGCTTACAGTCATTAAAACAGCAACACCTACCTTTTTTCTCTTTTTTAAATAATAATTTTCTCCTTAAAAAAAACCCTGAAACTTTTTGTAACATTACGGACTTTGATCCTGTGGCACAAAGACCTGCTTCTGTGCACTGTTTTTAAACTGTTTTCATTGCAGTGATGACTAAATGGGAAAGTTATGCAGACAGCAATGCAGCATAATCTACAGCAGTTCTATTGCTATGAACCGTGACAGCTAAGGCAAACAAAAGTGAACTAAGGGGGAATTTCTCCTCTTTCTCCTTTCCTCCACCTCTAAACCTGGGTTGGAAAAGGCAATATATTACGAGAGACAGCACTGAGCACTATACCAAGCATACAAAACAGAGTAGATGATTGGACAGATCACTGCAGAGGAACTTCTAAGCCAAATTTTACAAAATGCACAATCCCTTTTAAAAATAATCAGTATACAATCACAATGCAAAAGGACATAAAGGGGCTTTTTCTGAATTCCACATACTCTGGCCACTCTTCCCTCCCATCCCTCGTAAGTCTCTGGGAAGGCCAGTTCTACATCCTCACACAGTAAGTGAATAGTGGTCTAATACTGTTAATTTATGAGATCCTGGAGCTCCTCATCAGTCAGCTCATTGACTTCCATGATCTTTTTCAAGTGTTCCATGTACCGGGCATGGTCTTGCAAGAAGTGTGGCACCCTCATGTTCTCAATCACAGCTAATCCTTTCAGGCGATCCACATCCTCATATGAGATCTGTAAGGAAGGACATGGGTCAGTTTAGCAGTACAGTCCCATTGCTTCTCTGCTGCTGCTATAAATTCTCTCCTGTAAATGATAAAATATTTCAGAGCAGGGGAATTTAAAATCTTGGAGAAGCCTTTGAAAACACGAGCAACTGTCTGCTTCAGTGGAAGATGCAAAAAAGTGTAATTTTAGCAAATGCCTTCACAATTCCTGATTCTGCTTTTGATTCAATCAGTAAACAGACTTGTAGGAATGTGAATGAGAATCATCTACAGCAGCTGCCAGAATAGAGAGGGAAAGGATGGAGCACATATGAGTCCTGGAATGTCTTCTCAACAAGGAAGAAAACTTTACATGAGAATGGAAAAAACACTGTGCAAAAGACTAAGGAACTAGAAAGGGCATGCAGGATAGGCATGGCACAGGAAGCAGACTTTGGGAAATGCATGATGCCAGCTGACCTGAACTCCGCTGTTTCATTTTCACTAGTAAATGTGCTCATGCAAAGCTAAATTAAAATGCACCTCTAGTAACTAACTACAGCATGAACAATATCTAAGCATCCCAATTTTAGGTTTTTGTGTTCTCCTCATTCAGTAGCAGAGTGGGTTTGCCTCATTGGAACCTTCTGGGTATTGGTGCCAAACTCTCAAACATTTTCCAGCTATTACAGGACCTGATAGCTTTTCTCCCTAAGGAAAATGGATATTTTTATCTTCATAATCTTATGATTCTAAAAGCTAGGACTTCTAATCACAGTAGCTTGAGGTGCTGTGAATGATAGTCCAGAAAGGATGAATGCTTTGGCTGGGCACAAGCTGCCATGGAAGCACAATGCAGGACTCCTTGGGCAGCTGTCCAGTGTGATGAAATTTGTGTGGTTGGTGCTTTGTCTCCAAGCTGTGTGTTCTGGGCACCCTGCAGACAGCAGCATATGCACTGGCAAAGCCCACCAGCCTTGCTGTGCTTACTAAATGGCACGTCCTATTTCTTCACAGGAGGTTTGTGCCAGGTGGCTTGAGTGGAGCCTGCTCCTTCCAAACTTTTTGACCCATGTTTCTTCTAAGGAGCTGAGCCCTGCACAGTCTGGGTTCCCTGGAAGCAGCCTGCCCTCTTGGCAGGTGATGGTTTCTATTCAGCAGCGATTAAAGTGCACATGAAGGATTCACTGATGTGCAAGGGGCATGGAAGGGCTTTCTGGAAAGACAGGACAGTGTAATCCAGATTGCTAAACCTGATCCATAGAGACAGCTGCATATCTCAGCGATGATAACTGGAACAAAGTCCTCAAAGAAAATCAATTTGCATTTGCGTACACAAGTGTTTTCTAGTTGCAAGGACAAGATGCACCCAATTAAGAAAACAAACATACACCTATGCCCAGGCTTATTCAAGTCACTAAGCTACTGCTGTTTGAAATCGTGTAGCATTACACCTAATTAACTCACTTAGAAGTGGATACAGAGCTGTACAAAACCATACCATCTCCTTTCAGTCTGAAGCCACAGCACCACATGCAATTAAATTCTACCTCTTTTCCTCCCTAAAGAAAGAAAAAGGATCCTTCCCCCCTCATATTTACATTCAGAGGTTTCTGTTACTGCTGCAAACAAGAAACGTGTACCTATCATCTGAGATATGGTTTGAATGGGATGCATTTCCCCAGTCCTTGCAATTGGTAAACAATGACCAAGGTTGACAAGCTGAGGAGATCAAAAACATAATCTCATCCTATTGTGGAAATGGGTTGTCTTCCTTACCACACGTAATTAATCACTGCACTAGATAAAAAAGTCTAAGGCTAAAACAGGCTTACTTAAGCTCTTTGTAATGTGCTCATATGTTTCTTGGGAAACACAATAGTAGGTGATATTTTGCTGCTTTTACTTTTTAAAACTCTGCTAGTTATGCTATACTGAAGTGCACCCAATACCTGCATTCTGTTTCTCTTCAGTATTACTTGCACGTAGTCACCACATGAATGTTTTACAGTGCTTCCTGTATTTGATTCTTTACTGTGAACTTTTAAAACTGCTCCTTTTAAGAAGCATCTTTTCTCAGGTTTCAAGTGTTTTCCTTAGTCCCTTCTAGGTATGTTAAACAGCTTGCATCTATCCACACCACACTCTTCTACACTGTAAGTAATGTCAGAAGCAACAGGAAGGCATGACCTGGAGGATGTGCCAGCCAAGCTTAATACTCCCTTTGGAACAACCTGATCCTCCTATTCCACCCTAAAAACCAAATAAATCCCCCATTTAAAGCGGTGATAAACCACTAGGCTAGATCCCAGTGGAAGTTTTATACTTCTCTCTTTCATGAGACTATATAGAGATACTGGAGCAGGCCCAGTGAAGGGTCACTAAGATGATTAAGGCACTGGAGCATCTCTCCTGTGACAAAAGGCTGAGAGAGCTGGTACTGTTTAGCCTGGACAAAAGAAAGTTCACGGGAATCTTGTCAGTGTGTATAAACACCTGATGGCACGGGAATGGGGCTCTTCTCACCAGCACACACTGACAGGGCAAGAGGCAATGGGCTCCAGTTAAAATGCACAAAATTCCATCCGAACACAAAACACTTTTGTACAGTGAGGGTGGAAAAACACTGGCACAGGCCACACAGAGGGATTGTGGAGTCACCATCAGTGGAGATATTCAAAGCCCAATTGGACATGGTCCAGGGCAAACTGCTCTAGCTGACACTGCTTAAGCATGGAAGTTTGACTAGATGATGTTGAGAGGTCTCTGCAGACCTCAGCTAATCTGTGATGCTGAGAGCAGACATTGTTCTGATACACAAATTTCCAGCTTGGCTGCAGATGTCTGAAGCAAAAACATTCAGAATACATTTTAAGATCCCCTGATTTTAGAAGTTGTAAAGTCAAGCACTTATAAATTACCATACTGCTAGAAATAAATTACTTGTAATGTGGGTGCCATGCAATGTGGATCACAGTGGAATCTGTAATTTTATAAGGAATGACTTAGTATGGTTTTCAAGTGGCCTGACAATCCTGCAGACTCCCTGAAGAGAGAAGGGCATAAAGCAGCAAAGGAACAGGGTGTGTTCAGTAGTTTAGCAGGCAGAAGCTGTGTGGAGTTAAGCAGGCTTAAAGCAAAAGGAAACTTCAGAGAGAAAGTTGCAGACTTATTTGCCAGTGTGATTTTA
Organism: Pachycephala philippinensis; assembly: GCA_013397055.1. NCBI lineage: Eukaryota > Metazoa > Chordata > Aves > Passeriformes > Pachycephala > Pachycephala philippinensis. The sequence goes on from VWZT01001059.1 coordinate 2,160,808, forward strand.
TTTTCAAAGCTTCCTGACTTGGTTCAGTTACCTAAACAGCTCTTGCTTATCCATAAGGATGTTTCTGACAGTAAAGGGAAAACTTAAATGTGGACCAAAACCCTCTATCATAATATGCCCCTTCCCTTTACCACCCATTGATCACTAAATAGGCAGAAATGTTGGTATACCAACTCTAAATTCAAGCTCACTGTCAATTTGACTCCCTGTTTATTTGAGTATGCTTTATGAACTGTGAAAACTTAGCAACCCAAAGATTTGGTTCAGGAAGTGTGACAAAATTTCTGCACTTCTTAGGATGATTTTGAGAACAAACAAGCCATGACAGTTAGAATGGACCTGAAATATGTTCTGTTAATGTAGAAATACCATTATTCTGGGGGGAAAGCCCCTCATTTTTGAAAAACACCTGCCATCAGTGAGAGAACTTTGAGATGAAATACTCTTTGTGATGGAAGGGGGGTGCATTAATGTCAAAGGGTTCATTTTGTTTTCTGCTAGGACCACAGCCTTATCTAGTACCTATCTTGTTTGGCCAAGGCAGTCTGTTGTACTGCAAGTCAGGTAGTAACCCATAAAGGGTGAAAAGTCTGAGAAATATAACCATAAATCTTGATCTGATAAGTGAAGAATGAGGACAAGCTGGTAGAAATTTTTAGGACTTCAAAATACCTGCAACTTGCACAGTGTAATTGAAGGTGCTGTACAGAGCAGAGAATTCTAGATCAAAGTAAAACAAAGCACAATGACTCATAGCTCGTTACAGGCAGGCTTGCTGAAATGATAAAACTGTACCCTTGGGAATAATGAGCTCAGTCACCTTTCCAAGGGCTGTCAGAAGATGGAAATCAATGGACTCCCTGTATCTCAGGATTCGGAGGATGCCATCCAAGTACACCTGGTCCTTATTGAAACAGCCTGAAAGGAATGGAGATACATTGCACTCTATCAGTGTTTGGTCAAGGCATGTTCTCAGAAGCCATTATGAGCAGAACAATTTTATTTTTAAAAACTAGATATTTATATCCCTGACTTTGAAAACCTTTCCGAAAACTAGCTAGAAGGCAAAACCCACTAGCCAGAAAAAGAAACCAAATATAGAAGATAGTGCCTGTGAATAACCACAGGCAACATTACATCTATAGAAAGCAGGTCAAACTGTGAGTATGAGTTTTTTCAAAGTTTAGCATTTACATTCCACTTCCACCAAAAAAAGAAAAAAAATCCTTTACTGATTCAGCTTGAAGGTCTTACTCATGAGCATTTTCAGCCTTTTTTTCCACAGCAGAATTCCTGAGACCCTATTTCAGAAAGTGTGGAGTGCCATTTCTCCCTTTGGCAAAGGTTTTACTGTGTGACATGGTTAAGGAGCTCTGTGTGTGTTCTGAAAGCCTCCCTGAATTACAAAAAAAAGAGAAGACAAATAGGGAACTCACCTGGTTGTGAAGTGTCAGTCCACCCTCTTTTGGCCCGTACACAGTAATCCCACCTAGTATTGGGGTCCTTGACAAATTTCCCCACGTCCTGGAAAAGCTGACTGAAGGACATTTGGCTGGCCTGGTACACGGTGTAGTAGAGCAGGGCAGCTCTCCAAAGAAAAGGGTCTTTGCGAAACAGGACGCTGTGAATGCTCGCCAGCCCCTCTTCTGTAGGGTTGATGGGTTTTAACCCGTGTTTTCTGCGCCCATTCCGGTTGCACCAAGGTTGGCTGTTGTTGTTAAAACCCCGAAAGTAATGAGTTCCTGAAAAAAAATAAAAGGAATGTGACACTTAGAACAGTAGCATCCAATGATTAACAAAAAATTACAAAATATATAAGGAGATACCCATTTCAGAACTCTGAGCTGGCAGGACTGGGCACTGGGGAAAGTGACAACTTTAGCCTTGTCTACAACAGAGAATTTTGTCAGCGATATATACACCATGCAAATATTTACCTGCTGACTGCAAGTGAAATTCCTGAAAATGCCTAAGGAATGCAACTATCAGGAGGACTTGACTTTCTAAATCTGTGGAAAGGAATTTTCAGAAGTGTCTTACAAGCTGAATTGTCTCTGGCATAGGATAGGCATAGTAAGGAAAAAATGGAAGGAAAATCAAAGTAAAGGGGCAGAAATGTTGCCTCCTGAAGGTGATTAAACAGCACTACTGCAGCCTTGGAAGATGCTGTGTCCCTTACAATGGGATTAACAGTGCTTGTAGGCAATTGCAAGGCTTATTTTTCAGTTGCTATTCAGGCACTAGCCAAGTTTATCCATTTTTTATGTACTTCAATAAAACAGATGCACTGAAAAATTTGTAGAAATTTTCCACAGGGCTGGGCCAGCCTTGTGTATTGCAAAACCAAAGCAATTTTATACCAGTTTAGGGATCACTGGGTAAATTCTTCATACCTAAAGAACGCCTACATTTGCAAGCAGTGCAGCATGACAGGAGCAGGTCTGTAAAGTGACATGGCTGGAGCTGAAGTTGAACGGTCACACTATTTTTGTTTCCTTTTTTTTTTAACTCCAGAATAGTTAAAAAAAAATTGCTCTCATGAGCAAAACGTCCCTGAGCAGTGACAGCACAGAAGGTATGCCCTGGAGCAGAGCCTCTGGGCTAGCATCATCTGAAAGGATTACTCTTTGCCCGCTCCAAGATTCCTTTGGCATGGGAACCTCAGTGCAGTACATGGGACTAGCTGGTAGGCTCACTTCAAAAGCTCGCTCTGGATCTGATCTAAAATGATAACATGAACCCTAGGAATCCTTTTACTGCATGCTGCAGTAATAAAAAGGTTTCTCCTTGCCTTTAGCACACCTCCAGCACAGGTTCTTTCTGTATCTGTCCAGTGCCTGACCCATCACTGTGAAATAAGAATGCATGCAAGTACTCCCCTTTGCCTGCAGAAGGGATGTCGTGCTCGTACCAATTTCGTGTCTCAGCATCCCCTCCAGCCAGTGCTCTCGCGCAGTGGAGACATTGATAGTGAGAGTGGGGCGCCCGTTCACCACAGTCATGGAGGCTCGGGACAGCAGGTCCTCCGTGAGATGGACCACAATCTGAAGAGGAGAGAGTTCAGGTAGAACTGAAAGAGCTCTCTTCTCGCTCCTGTTCCTGCTTTTTCCTCTGGCCCTTCCATTATTTCACTTCTCTTTGGTCCTTTGCCCTCCACAACTCTGTCTTGCCATCAGCAATCACAGGGACCCTTCTGGCTGAGTTTATCCTACTCACCTGTGCTACGGACAGAATCTCAGACTTTAGTGGGGTGGGTGAGGGTGAAGACAGACCAACATTAGACTGAAAAATTTAATATGCTGACACTGACTAGACTCAGAGGGCAGGGAGCAATTGCATGCAGAATAAATTAGAGAAAATTCCAGTTTTTGAACTATGTTGAATTATCTTAGTATTACTGAGAACTGAAAAATAGTAGGTAAGTACACACGAATTGACTAGGCATCTATATAATCAGCTGTCTGAAACCATTTCAGTTGCAATTTTAAAGCCACTTGAATGAGAGGGGGAAGCACTGTGTACTTTTTTCCATTACATGATGCAGACTTGAAATATTATTGAAATACTGGTATTGTTTTGTTCTATACAGCAATATAGTACTGGCTTTCCTGTTCGCTCTTGGAAAATTGGTAATCAAAACAAAAACTGGGAAAGAAGGAAACTAATGCATATTGATATATTTTACTATTTGACTTCAAAAAGCCTTTTTAAACAAGTGACTGAGAGGGAAAAGTGAAACTCTCTTTGTTGAAGACTAAGCACCTTCCCCTCTTCATATAAAGCCTAAAGAAACAGTACTGCTCAGTAGAGTACAAGGGAGAGTACTTAAAAGAAAGATCTTTTTTTTCGTATCCAAAAGAAAGGACCCAGGGATCAAAGGCATGAATACAACACTTCCCTGTATTCAAAACTCACCATTCAGGTTCAAGTTCAACAGAAAATGGTCAGTCCCATAAAACTTGGATTTAAGAGGCAGGAAAAATAGGTAAATCTTAAGCATTTAGATTTAAAGGGCAGGTGCCACTTAGCTTTATTAAGACTTCTTCAGCTGGAGAGAGTATTTTCATATTTTAGACTAGCCTGTATTAACCCTATTTTCACCAAAAAAAAAGCATTTCATTAAGAAGGACATAGGTTGCTGGATGAGGATGTAGGATCCAGCTTCCATGAAGTCAAGCCAAGCCAAAAATGAAGAGGGAGATAAAAGCACAGGAAAGACCAAACGTACAAATTTTTTCTGCTTGCTCTAAACTGTAGTTTATTAATGCCACTCTTAGAAACACAGGTAAAGTCTGGTTATCAAGTGTCAAATCATAATCTCACAAAAATGTGTGATGAGTTTAGCAGTTTCTCCTAATAATGTTTACCAATTAAACCTAGTTTCTGGGAAATTAATTTTTGTTTCATGATTCCAGACTCCTCTTGCTTACTGCCAGTGATCTCATCCAAGTCTTTGCCTGTGTCATCTGGTGATTTCATTTGGATTAATCCCTTTTTTATACATTCAATTTCATCTGACTTTTCCAAGCAATTTCATGTAACTTCATCAAACTGGTCTTTTTAAATCCTGAATATAGAAAATAAGTTTTTTTTTCACAGGGCTCTAAAAAATTAGATGGTTAAAGCCAGGAAAAAACAGCACTCAAGCAAGCTCAACAAGCCAACCTCTTTCAGACATTTTTATTAACTTATGTCACTTTCATTTGTGTTGCTTCTTATAAATCACTCTCTTGGGCTGCTGCTTATTTTTCTTGGCCTTTTCTTAACTCTTTCCTTTGGTGTAAATAATTTGATACAGGAGAACGGATGGCAGAACTGTTGAATAAATGGAAATGTGGTCTCCAAGTAGCTGAAAAAAGGAGGGAAGGAAGGGTGTCGTTCTTGGGTACTCCCAAAAGAAGCGAATTTAAGAACAAGCATATATGAATCAGGAAACAGGCTCAGAGAGATGACTGAAGCGTTCACAATGAATTTGTGTCGTTTCAATTGTTCAAACATTAGACTGGGCTTAGCCATGAGAAAAGTATGATGTAAGGAAAATTCTTGTAATTACGGAGGAAAGGCCTCCCAGATGGTCTCTTGGGTCCATCCATGTGTAATGTCTAAGGTCTACATAAGTGTTTCTCCCCTGATGCAGTGCACGCCTTACCTCCCCAAGACAGCCTTCCTTCACCATGTATTTCCTGACGTGATTCCAGATGCGACTTTTGGTCAGCAAGCTGCCTCCAGTGGCCTGTTCAAATTTTTCATAGCTTCCGTATTTCTGCAATGTCCGCTTCATAATATTAATGGACTATAAAATGAAACAGCATAGCAAACAATGCAGTAAGATCCCCATGTCAGACTGGCACATGTATTCTTTCTCTCCTCTCAATCTTTTTTTTTTTTGGTTTAGAATCCTTCTTTTCTTAACTCATTGGCAGTCACTATCAGGCTGTACTCATTTAATACATGCTCACACACTCTGCAATGAATTTATATCGTCTTCAGATGTACATTAATGCCAAAGTACTGAAAAAAGATTCTGATCAACTCATCTTAGACCCACATATATCAGCATGATGATTAGATGATTATCAGTCTAGTGAAATAATACTCATTTTCTCTTTAATTTTGGCAATGTTGTACAACTGCCTTGTAAAACAGACATAACAGGTCTCCAGGACATTTGCAGTTTGACAGCATGTTTCTTTTTATGTTTGAAAAAGATCAACTATTACTGTCATCTCAATTTCTTGGCATTTTCTAATTTAGGAACACTGAACCATGATGAAGCAGATGTGTAAGTATAATTTTAACAATAACACTTTTACCAAAAATGTCTCTTTACAATGAAATGCCTGGTACCATGGGTGTCTGTGTCAGTAAGGAGAAGAGAGAGCAGGAACTTTATTTACAGAACTTTCATTTAAACTTCCCATTTAAACCACAGTAATTCTTTATAACCCCCCAAAATGAAGGCCTATTTCATGAGATAAATAGAGTGGTATCAACAATTCTCTTATGGATTGCTGCTAGAAGAAGTCCATTGTAGGTGCAAAGCTTAGCACAATGCCCATAACCATGATCTGAACTCTGCATATTGAAGATGTTACTGGTGGGGTGTGAAATGCTCATCCCCAGTTATCTGCATTCCAGCATGTCATTTCACACCCTTAAAAGAAAATGTGGTATGGAATAACTTCTTTCCCAGCAACAGTCCAGCTAGTGTTGCTAAAGGGAATAGCTTTTTGTCATAGACTTGATAACAGAAACTCCTGATCCTACCTTAAAAAATTAATGCTCTTGCTAAGAAAATACCACTAACAATAAAAGTGAAAATCTTGCAGACTGAATCTCTTTTTACATTATACACTTATATCCCTGCACGAAGCTGGTAACACACTTGTCTCCAGCTATGTAATTCTGACATTGTCAGATTGACTAATTTTCCACAAAAATTGGATTAATTTTCTATATCTCACAGCTACTAACAATCCTTTTCTAATTTTTTTTCAAGTTGAAGCTAAGCAACCCTGAGTAATTGCTACTGAAACCCATAAATGACAGCTAGACATATTCTTAAAGTCTAGTAGCTCTTTGATGAGGGAAATATCACTTACCTCAATGCCAAAGAAATATTGCACCTAATGTTCAGTATTTCTTCGTCTTGTATATTTTCCAAATGTTTTTTTCCTTTTGTTTTAATTACCTATGAATTTTAACTTCTAAAAATATTGGCTGTTTTATAATTTTTTCAGTGTCTGACATGCTGAGGTGTTTGCCTGTCTTATACAAAATCCTTGGTTAAAGAAGCAAGTATTCCAGCCTCTTTCTCAGGGAGTTTATCCTCAGCCAGCAGCCTGAACAATTCATGATAACAGTTCTTCAGTTTCCTTTGCCAGGTGCCAGATCCTTATTTATGTTACCTACTAGTTGTTTGGTATATCGGGTTTCCATGAACAATTAATTAACTTTATTTGCTCACTCTGGAAAAAGTCATCTCTCATTCAATCTTCTAGCATGGAATTTGTCTTCACAGCTTGTTGATATTAAATTTCAATTAAGTCTATAAGACTAAACACTAAGTACCCACTCAAATTCTAGGATGCCTAAGTTCATTTGAAATGAGATCCCAGAGGACTCTCCTACTTTAGCTGGAGTGCAGGTGTTTTCTAAAACCACCTCATCACAATAAACAGTGAGAAAATGAGCACTGAACACACATCAAACCTCCTGCTTGGCTGTCTGTAACAGCAAACTCCCTGGAGCTGAGACCTCTGTGCTATGGGAGGCAGTGTGAGTTTGGGAGTCAGGAGACCCAAGTTCTAGCTCTTCCTGCCTGCCTGTGGGCACCTTCCTGGGCTCTTGAAGATTTCCCTAAAATGCTGTGAGACACTTGAATCAACAGCAGAAAGGTTTTCAGACATAGGCGCTCCCGAAGAAGCACAGACCCACACTGGCCTCTCCTACATCAACCTGATAGAGTTCACAGCTTCAAGGGGAAACTTCTTTATGTGCCATGCTAGGTAACCCATATCCTGGCATTCCAGCCACATCCAGATAGGTGTTGCAAGTTGGAACTCCTGCATACTGAGAAAGTCATTAAGCTTAAGCCTCCTCACTGCTGAACAGATACTCAGAAATTACTAAGAAAGGTGCTCACCCCCCTATCACCTTCTCTCTTGACTCTGTTTCAAGAGAAACAGAAAAAAGTCCTGAAAATTCTTTCCAAGCGGGCAGGTGTGGCTCTGGAAGCACTGAAGCAACAGGGAGAGCTGTCACACAGAAATCTCTGGGGAGTGGCAGATGGCTCTGGCACTGAGAGGAGTCCACAGTGATGTTCCTGGTTTTGACACTTCTTGCCACAACCACCCCAGCTGGGGGTGGTCCCTGAGGGAAAAAGGTTTGGGAAATGTTTTGTTTCCAGGCACTGACTACAACACCAAGACCTTAATTTGGGGTTCTGCACCTGTCTCCAAGGTGAGATGACTCAGTCAGGTGTTGCAAGAACTTGCTGGGAGAGGGGAAAATCCAGACCAGCATGCCAGCTGCTGCCTACTGCAGTATCCAACTGTGAGCTTATTTTCCAGCCTCTGGGCCAGCAGAACACTGGTACTGCTGCAGTTCCTAAGGCTGAACTGTAAACTCTTCAGCAACAGGTAAAAAAAAAATCAAGAAAAGAAAAACTACGTGGCTGTACCAGGTTACTGGTTAGGAGTAATAATTCCTATTCTTTTCAATCCTACCTAAAAGGTCTACCTATCCCTCTGATCACTACCAAAGAGTGCCAAAAGAAGCAGCAATCCCAAGACAAGCCCCCTTGCCCAGCAAAATACTCATGCTTAAGAAAGCAATGACACAGAAGTGCTAACAAGAGCAAGGCAAGGCTGCTTAATTGACTGGTTTAGGTTATGGTGGTGTTGGCTTTTTAAAACAAATTATTTACAGCCAAGCAGGTCCCTGAATCCCAAGTCACCCATGTTCAGCAACACAGCTCAGTTACTTGAAAGTTATTGTAGAGATACATACTGGTAAGACTTCTCATGAGTAGTGTGAGGCAAGCAAGTCAGAGAAGGGGCTCAGTGATCTAGGAGTCAGCCCCCTATTTCAGTCACCTCACACATTCAGAAGCAGCTCTGCTGCAAAAAGGTTTCAGTCTCTGCCAAGATTTGTAAGACAGACAAGGCAGACACAACACCATTGCTCTTCTTCCTGCATAACTTAGCTGCTGGGGGGAAAAAGCTTCCAAGGTGCATCATTAGGTAACACTAAGAAGTACAAGATTGAGCTTGTTAGTTTAATCAACAGCCATAACATAGTGGCTGTTTGGGTCAAGAGGAATGAAGGGAGGAAGGTAAGTGCAGATTTTTGAGGCTAGTCCACTCAGGCTGTAGCAATTTGAGTTTTATTCAGTGTTTGTAGGGGCTTTACTTTTGCATGCTTGTTCTTAGTGGCATAAAGATCACTTTTAAATAATTTAGAGCTGGTAGAAATATTTTTAATTAAAAAAATTTTAATTACCTTGTAAAGAATTAAAAGTTAATACTCACTGGGTTTTTGTATGAGACTGTGTTCTGAAATAAACCTATCTTCCTACTGTGGTATCACGACAAGTGATCTATAGTCTCTTGTAGGGAAAGAGAGGTTTGTGTCAGACCCTGAGAACTTCTGCCACTTGGATGGCCTGATATGCTTTGTGTTATGTATTAGCACACCTTATCTATAAATCTTAGTTAAGAAGGGAATTTGTTACTAGTGGAGAATGAAGTGGTTTACAATTAAGCGCTTTTTACAGACAGTGTCATGTTCTTGAATCTTCCACATGCCTAAACTGTGACATCATTTGGACATAGCAAGGGATTACTCAGTGTTGAATGCCATGTTGTTCAGCCTTCCAGCTCCACCTAAATTTCTTCCCAACATCTGATAAATTTGCTAATTGTAGGCTACTTGTATTATTGCCTTAAAAGGTGTCACAAAAACACTTGCAATGTGGCATAACTGGTTTATTAAGTCAAAACTGCTATACTTTTATGAGTACAAGAGAAGAGGATGTATAACTCATGGGGGGATCACTTATTCAACAAAATGGTTGGGGGGCTTTTGTTGCTTTTTTTAACGTATATAGAAATAGAATTCTTGCTGCCTTGTACAATTCAAAGAAACAGGTTACCTAAAATTGCAACTTGTTGATTTTGGTTCAGCAAATTGCAACTGTTAAGTTCATCTGGTCTGCCAACACTGGGCACAATTATTTCTAACCAAGTATTGCCACCTCTAGCAGCTGAGTAAAAATAACAAACACTTTGAGTGTTAAGAAACTTCACAGTGAAGGACAAGTAGTTTGAGCCAGAAAACTTTTAGAGCACACAGTTGCTGCAGTGACCTTGAAACACAGTGATAAGAGAATTAACTTCTGTAATATCAGATATGTTAATCAATGTGAAGAGTGCAAATCTGCATGCTATTTTCTATTCTCAAGTTTACTTCCCTACAGGCACATATTGTGTAACTCATGAAAAACCTTATTATGAAGAAAATACCATAAAGTAGAAAGAGAGAAACAAACAGAACGAAGTACAAGAAGAAAGACACTAAAATTAGCATTTTTCAAATGTACGAATAACTCAAAAATGTTTTCTCTATGTCTGTGAAAAGTCAATCAATAAAAGTGTTGGGCTGCATCCAAGGTTTAAAAGCTTTAAGTAGAAGCATGGGGTAAAGTGGGTGCTCACAAGTCTGTGTGTTCCCCACTGCAGCATTGCTGGGTTAATGGTTTGCAAATCCTCAGTGCTCTTTGTCTTTAAAAAAATAAATAAATGGGGTAGAGTATGATTTGTCTTCCAGACATATTTCAGTAATGCTATATTAACCAATTTCATAGACATGCACAAATGCAGAAAGGGTAATAAGTAAACACAATCTGTTTTAATGTCCTAGCGGGCTATGCACAGCTGTGGGTAAAAACATTTTTGACATGACTGAAAAATTCTCTAAAATTCTGAAATGTCAGGTTTTGAGCTCACTTAAGTGTCCTAAAAGCCCCCTATAAAAATGGTGGGTTCAGTCAGTAAGAGCTGGGTTTACAGTTTTTTACTCATGAAAGAGCAAGCGGCAGTTGCCATGAGCACCCTCTGTAGAAAAAAATTGGAATAATTCTGTTCACAGATACCAAAGCTTTCTAAAATAAGTGGAGCAATAAACAGAAGCCAAACATGTTTCAAAAAAACCCCAACAAAACAGAATTGATCCTTCTTGTAGCAAAAAGGATGACTATGCACCGTTGTGTTTTTTTACTGCAGACCCAGCTCTTGATACTGTGAGTATTTTTTTTTGCAACTGAAGTCATCCTTTCTGAAAACTTCCTGTAAGATACTTACGTGTTTCTTCTGACAAGTAAAATCTGTGTGGAAAAAAAACAGAAATGAAGAAAAAGCAAGTGCTCCTACAATACTTGCTGATTAAAATTTTGATTAATGCTGCTTTTTCTAGATAGTAAATTTGCATGAAATTAAATTCAAATTTGCGTGGAGATGAAAATTTCTAAAGCTAGTTGTAGATAAAAGAGAGAGAGTGACACCTGCTGGGCTTGGAGCTGTGTTAAAGCTGCTGGTTTGGGCATTTTTAAGTGCAAGGTATTTTTGTTTGGTATTTTTAGGAGCTGAACTTTGAATACATGCTTTTTTAGTGACTCAAACTAAGTCTTGTGAAACAATTTACATCTTTCTTGTTAATTGTCAGTAGTACCATACTTCATTGAATATTAAATCCTTTACTGCCTTTTATAAAGTTGTTACAAAGCCTTTATTTTCCCAAACTTTTTATGGATAGGGAAAAAGGTAGAGTTACAAATCAGAATAATATTGAGGAATCATTCATTATTAACATATTCAGTATTTAGGCTTAGGGGTTCTTGTTAAAAGAAGGGTAAACCAAAGACAGCCTTGCTCCAGAAAATCATCATGCATAAAAGGACTTTTAAGGCTCTGCTAGCCCACACTGAAAGGAATAATTTGTATTAAATTCGGTTTGTCAAATCAGTAGTTGTTGATTTTCTGTCATCTATGTTGCTAATATTGCTAAAAAAAATCAAAAGAAAACCTATTAAAAAGCTCTAGTCAAGGAGCAGTTTTATTTGGTGTCCTTACAATTTAGTTTGTTGTTTAGAAGTATGGAAGAAGATTTTAAGAATAGAACAGCTGTTCTCTTTTCTCATAAAGAAAATAAATTTTTAATGAAAACCCAGAAGCTGTGTTGTTAAAATATACAGATATTTTCAGTGTGAAAATGGAGAATATCAATACAATGATGTAATGGGTAATAACACTTTTGTGCATTCTTGGATTTAGAAAAAGAAAAAAAAAGTCAGTCTGTTCACAAGTCGGGGATCAGTTCTTCGAATCCCTAGGCCTTTTAATTCATATATCTTTTCCACCAGGAATTTTAGTTTTGAGTGAAATATTCATATCACAAAGAAGAGAAACTCATGGAGTGGCAGGATGTCTTCCTGAGTTAAGTATCACTTGAAAACATAAGAGTCTCTGTTTAGAAAAGCTTGTCAGATTTAAATAAGATCTAAACCATTCTAAAATAAAAAATCTTCTAAACCATTTAAAAATAGCAAAAGTGGGAAGAATACTGCTTCTGCTACTGTATAGATAAACACTGGGTTTCGTCACTTAGGTCACAGTTGAAAGCAAAGCTTTTGTCACTGTTGAGGTTTTTTTGTAACACAGGTAGGAAGGAAGCCAAGGCAGTTACACAGAATGGGAATGTCTGTAGCTATGTTATCAGTGTGGCTGCATGTTATGAAAAACCAAAACTGTCTTCCTAAAATCCGCCTCTCTCTGGAATGTAATTTGGATGTTGCTTAATTGAGTCTAATGCATATTCAAATACTCTTTCAAAGTTGATTAAAACAAGGAACATCAACATATGCTTATCCAATAACGATGACCTCAAATAATGGCTATCCCCTCCCAATCCCTGTGTCACCAAGAGGATTGGCAGGATTCCTATGCTGCCTTATTCCTCTGCCTGTTTAGGCACTGTATTTTTCCTGTACTGGACTCTGCTTCATTGCCTAAAAACTTTCTTGCTTTAAATTATGTTTCATGTAAACCCATTTAGGAGGAACTATGCCTTATCCCTTGAAATCCTGTAAATTTTAGAAAGGCTTTAATTTTTTTAATACAAATGATTTTATTTCAGTTCTACTAGTGCATTCTCATCTTCGATGTGTGAGAAATGTATAACAGATGCATTTTTTCGAACAGCAGGGGAGAATAAGGAGAAATTACTTGCTACAAACAAAGCCAAATACCAGGTAGGTGTAGGAAGAAATCATCAGTAGAAAAGGAGGGGAAAAAAGTAACTATACCTGCTTAAGAAATCTGTCAGATGCATGGCTGTGCTTGGCTAACACATTTGGCAGAGCAGGGTTTTCATACTCAAACTGAGGATTGTACGTGAAATCTGAGCTGAAAAACTTAACCTTCTCTTTCTCCACATTGGAGGGCTTGATTGCAGTCAGTAAACAGAGTTTTTGGCCAGAGGCGTCGCCTTCCTTCCCATGGCTTTTTGAGGACTGGGATTGCTTTGGCCTTGTCAGGTTAGAATGCTTTTTAGTTCTGCTCCGGGGCCGCGGCGGCAGTCCCGGGGCGCTGCCCGCGGCCGAGGCGCTGCCGGGGAAGCGCCC